>NIJG01001386.1:23821-44694 GCA_002201625.1 Euglossa dilemma | reverse complement strand
CGACTTAATGTGTCGATTGCCAATACTGTACAGCGGATTCACTGCTGGAGTACCTGGATTGGCTCTCGCAATCACAGGATAGGTGAAGCTATTAACCTGGCTGTGCGATTCCCTAAGGAGGTGGTTAAATTCTGTTACAGTTATACCCTCCATCCCGTAATTCGTTCATAAAATTATTGTTCCAGCCTGTAAAATGAAAACAAATATGTTTCTCAGAACTCGATGTCACACTTTCGATACGGCGGGTTTGCTTCTCGGAAGGTAAGGCTTTCGGTAACGGGTTCGTTTCCATACCAGTGAGCTGCGTCCTACATCGGGTTGACGGTCTGCTTTAATATTCATACCGTGATTTAAGGTGTCTATTGCAAATACTCGTCAGCGTATTCATTCCCGCATTACCTGATATAACCCTCGGAATCACAGGATAGGTGAAGCTATAGTGTTTCTTCCGAAACTTCTTTGGGCAGATTATTCGAACTAATGTCTACGTTCTTTTACGAAACGCAGACTATTTTTAAACTCTACAAGATTTTATTTACAAAGGCACAATGTTACTTGGATGATTAAGAGTGTAAGTGATGTGACTGATTCGTGATTCGTTTGATTCTGTCTTGTTTCGTGTGGTGTTGCGTGATTTATAGTTCTCGGTGTGGGCGTGACTTGTGGATGTGTGTTGTGCGTGGTGGCTCTCTCCTCTTCCATTGGTGATATGATTATTGGAGGGTGTGACTTGGTTTCGGTGGGTCTTGATGGAGAGTAAAGTTTAAATAATTTGGAAGTTTACGGTTATTAGGGTTCGGGTAAAGAATTTTAAGGGCACCGAGTCTCGGGAATGTTAGTCACAAACAAATAAACCGTCGACCTCAGACTCGGAGGCTTACTGTTTTAGGGTGCGTATGGGTGGCGGATGCGCTGCGTCCGGTTTATTGATGGAATGAAAGGTTCGGGAGGCTTCGGGCTAATTGCCTCTTTGTTTACGTTGGAGTTGTTAGTAAAGGTAGAATATTGTTCGGGTATTTCAGACGTCCTTGAGCTATGGGACTTTAGTCATGAAGACTAAACTAAAGTTCCCTAGTCACGGGCCTTCGGACTAGGATTACGATTTTTAGGAGTCCGCGAGTCGTGGGGCCTGGGTTGTATAGGAATAATCCGTAGCTTCCTTGACTCGGGCGTCCGGTCTTTGGGAATGTATGTAGATAGTGATCAATAGACTTAGACGTTCGAATCTCAATGAGAGTTGCAAAGCTCTCAAACTGTTTGACACTCAATCCACATAGCGAATACATGACATTAAGGTGCGCTGCACTAAAATTCATTCGAATTTGCTTCTCGGAACACGAAATTCTGCCCTGGAAACAGCGGGTTGGCTGCTCGAAGGCAAGGGATTATGTGAAGTGTCTGACACTATACCAATACGTATCGATGATCGACGGTTTGAATCTGTACTTTAATATTTCTACCTTGCAATTGGGTGTATAAGGTCAATACTGTACAGCGGACCAACTCCCGGATTACCCAGTTTGACTTTCGGAATCACAAGTACATGTGATGCTATTGACATAGCCGAACATCTCTCACAGAAGGTGGTAACGTCCTGGAACGGTTTGACCCTCGACCTCAATTGTTCATATATGAAATTAAGGGGTCTGTGACTAAAATGTCTACTAATTCTCTTCTCCGAACACGAAGTTATACTCTTAATAAAGAGGGATAGCTTCTCGAAGGTAAAGCCTTCTGTGAAATGTTTAACTCTGTAGTAATAAGTAACGTTCCACAACGGTCTCGATCCGTGCTTTGACATTTGTACCGTGAAGTAGGGTGTATAAGGACAATACCGCAAAGCGGTTCTACTCCCGGAAAGTTTTACACGCGGCGTCACAGGATGGGTGAGGCTATTGACTTAGACGTTCGACTCTCGGAGAAGGTAGTAACGTTCTGGGACGGTTTGACCCACGATCTTCTTATTGAGAACATGGACTAAAGATCCGCGTCACTAAAGTGCATACCAATCTCTTTCTTCGAATACGAAGGCAGACTCCCGATGCAGCGGGATAGGTTCTCGGATGCCAAGACCATCGCTAATCTATTTGACTGCATACTAATAAGTTAGGTTCAACATTGGATTGACTCTGTACTTTATTATTCATACAGTGAGTTTAGCGGTCTATTGCCAGTATTGTATTATGGATTTACTCCCGGATTAAATGGTTCACTCTCGGAATCACAAAATCTGTGATGCTATTGATTTAGCTGTTATGCTCTTAAAGAATGTGGTGACGTTCTCGAAAGGTTTGACTCTCGATATTCATATTCGTACATGAAATTAAGATTCCCGTCGCTAATATGTATTTTCATTTGTTTCCCTGAACACGGTGTTATCCCCTCGATACAGCGGTTTAAGTTCTCGTAAGGTCTGGCCTTGTGTACAAAGTTTGACACTATACCAGTACGTACCGCTCTACAAAGGATTGACACTATACTTCAATACTCATGTATTGAACTCGATCTTCTAATTCATATATGAGATTAATCTGCCCGTCACAGCAATGTATACTTATTTGGTTCACTAAACACGAAGCTATAATCTCGGTATTGCGGGTTACCATCTCGGATAATAAGGCCATAGGTAAAGTGTCTGGCTATATAGAAATAGGTAACGTTCTACAACGCATTGGCTCTGTACTTTAATACTTATGCCGGGAAATTGCGTGTCTAATGCCAATACTGCACAGAGGGTTTGGACGCGGATTACTTGGTTGGACTCCTGGGATCACAGGACAGGTGAATCTGTAAACTTAGCCGTTCGAAACTTAAAGAAGGTGACACATTCTCAAAAGTTTTACTAACGATTCATCATTTCGTATATGTAAATAAAGTGCCCGTCAATAAAATGTATACAAATCTCCTTCTCTCAACAGGAAGTTATAATCTCGATGCAGGGAACAGCTTCTAGGGTGGTAATGTCTTCGGCAGAAAGTTTGAATCTATAGCAATACGTAACGATATTTATCATTACGACGGTCTGCTTTAATATTCATACCTTGAACTATGGTCTATATCCAATACTGTACGGGGCACTTTGTACATAGTTTGACTCTCGGAATCACAGGATAGGTGAAGCTATGGACTTACCCGCTCGTCTCTAGAAGAAGGTGGTAAAAATCACGAACGGTTCGACCCTCGATCTTCGAATTCATACACGAAATTAAGATGCTCGTCGCTAAAATGTATACGAGTTCGTACATCTGAACACGATGTTATACACTCGATACATCGGGTAAGTTTTTCGGAGGATAAGTTCTTCGGTAAAACGTTTCACTATATAGGAATTGGTAACGTTCCTACACGGGGTGACGCTCTATTTTATTTATAAATTCGCGAATTATGGTATCTATTGCCTATAGAGCACCGCGCATTTACTGTCGCATAATCTCGGTTGAGTTTCAGATTCACAGGCAATATGGAGATATTGACTTACCCGTTCCACTCTCAAGAAAGTTGGTAACAATCTCGACCGGTTTGACACTTGATCATATAATTGACACATGAAATTAAGGGTGCCGTCACTAAAATATATACTAACATGCTTCCTTGAACATGAAGTTATCCACTGAATACAGCGGGATAGGTTCTCGGTAGGTAAGGCCTTCTGTAAAGAGGTTGAATGTAGAAGAATAGGTAAGGTTCTTCAGTGGTTTGAATCTGTTCTTTAACATTTATAACGTGATACCGCGTGTGTAATTCCAATGGAGTACTGCTGGTTCAGTCGCGGAATACCTGGATTGTCTCTCGGTACCAAATGATGGTTGAAGCTATTAAATTAGCCATGCGACTGTCAAATTTTCGGATTATTTGGTCCTCCATCTTCCTATTGATACTATCAATTAAAGTGTCCATCTGCGAAAGTATCTACTAATTTGTTTCCTTCAACACTAAGCAAGTCACTTGCTGCCGCGGTGTACGTTCTCGGAGGGTAAGGAATCCGGTAAAATGTTTGGCGCTGTACCAGTAGGCAACATTCTACGATGGCTCGAAACTCCATATTACTATTTACACCGTGATTTAAGGAATCTATTGCCAATATTCTACAGCGTATGTACTCCCTGAATACCTAGTACGACTCTCGCAAGCACAGGATTGCTGAAGCTACTGACTTGGCATTTCGAGTCTCACACAGCATGGTAGCTTTCTCGAACGGTTTGACTTTCGATATCCTAATCCATACACGTGGATAAGGTGCCCGTCACTAAAATGAATACTGATTTGATACTCTGAACACTTAGTTATGCTCTCGATGAAGCGGGTGAGGCTCTCGGGGGGTACGGCCTTCGATAGAACGTTTGACAATACACAAATTGGTAACGGTCTCAAACGGTTTGTCGCCAATTTTAATATTCAAACAGTGAATTATAGTGCTTACTGTCAATACTGTTCCGTGCAGCTTTACTCCAGGAATACCTAGTTTGACTCTCCGAATCACTGTAAAGGTGAAGCTATTGATGTAACTGTGACACTCCCAAAGAAGTTGTTAACTTTCTCGGACGGTTTGGCCCTTGATCTGATAGATCGTACATGAAATTAATGTGTCCGTCACTATAGTGCAAATCAATGTATATCTCTGAACACGGCAGAATACTCCCGATACAGGGTGTTATGTTCGCGGAGAGTAAGGTCTCTGGTAAAACGACTTATTTTATTCCAATTGGAAACGTTCTCGAACGGTTTGACTGCCGACTTTAATCCTTATAATGTGGATTAAGGTGTACATTGTCAATACCGCACTGCGCATATATACACGGAGTACTAGAATTCACCGTCAAAATCAAAGGATAGATGATGCTGTTGATTTAGCCGTCCAACTCTCAAAGAATATGGTAACCTTCTCGGATGGTTTGACCCTCGATCTTCGAATTCATTCATGAAAATAGGGTGCCCGTCACTTAAATATATAGTAATTAGTTTCACTGAACACGATGTTATACTCTAGATACAGCGGGTTTGTTTCCCCGCAGGTAGGGCTTTCCGTAAAAGGTTAGCTCGACAAACATTGGTAACGTTCTCCAATGGTTTGGCGCTGTACTTTAATATTCGAGCCGTAATTTAATGTGTCCATTGCCAATACTGTTCAGCGGACTTACGCCGGGAATACCTGGTTTGTCTTTCCGAATCACAGGATAGGGGAAGCTATTGACTTAGCTGTGCGATTGTCAAAGAGGTGATAAATATCTCGAATCGGTTTGACGCATTGCCTTCTTATTGTTACAAGTAATTATGGTGCCGGTCTCTAATATGTATTCTGCATTGATTCCCTGGACTCGAAGTTATACACTCGATACTGTAGGTCAGGGTCTCGGAAAGTAAGGTCTTCGGCAAAAAGTTTGACTCTATACCAACTGGTACCTTTCTACAACGGTTTGACTCTGTACAATGTTATTTGTACCGTAAAATATGGAGTCTAATGCTAATACTGCGCTTTGGATTTACTCCGGGAGTAAATTACTGCGGGAATCACAGGGTAGGGGAAGCTACTGACTGAAGCATTCGTCTTTCGAAGAAGATGGTATAGTCCTCCAACTGTTCGACCCTCGATCTATATAGTCCATATATGAAATTTAACTGCCCCTCACTAAAATGGCTACTAATTCTCTTCTCCGAAAACGAATATATACTCTCACTACAGCGGGTTCGTTTCTCGAAGGTAAGGCCTTCTGTGAAATATTTGACCTCGTACTAGCAGGTAGCGTTCTAAGACGGTTTGACTGTGTACTTTAGTATTTCTACCGTGGAATGGGATCCCTAGTGCAAATACTGTGCGGCAGATTTACACCCGGAATACCTCATCTGCCTCTCAGAATGCCAGGATAGGTGTGCCCATTGATTAGCCGTTTGATTCTAAAAGAATGTGGCATCCTTCTCGAATGGTCTGACCATCGTCCTTCTTAATTTATATAACTTGCTTCTCTGAACACAAAGATGTATGCTGGATGCAGCGGGTTCGGTTCTCGGAAGGTAAGGCCTTCAGTAAAAAGTTCGACTCTTTGCGAACAGGGGACGATCTGCACCAGTTTGACGCTGTACTTTAATATTCATCTGTTAAGGAGACTAACTCCCATACTGCTCAGATGATCTTCGCCAGGAAAACCGGGTGGACTCGCGGAATCACAGGATACGTGAGACTATTGCCGTAGGCGTTCAACTCTCAAATGTGGCGGTAACGATCTCGAACGGTGTGTGTCTCGATTTTAATATTCATACATGAAAATGTGATGCCCGTCTGCCTATATGCCTACTAATCTGTTTTCGTGAACAATAAGGAAGATACTCTGCGCAGCTAGTTATATTCTCGTGAGGGCGGGTATGGGGTAAAGAAAATGAGTCTATACCATTAGGTAACGTTCTACAACGGTTTGACTCCGTACTTGAATATCTATAGCCTAATATAGTGTGTCTCATGCCAATGCCGTACGGCGGATTTACTAGTGACTGGCACCTTAATTTCATGTATGAAATATAGAGACCGGGGGTCAAAACTTTCGAGAACGTTACCAATTACAATGCGGTCATACTTTATAGCCAATACCTTACCATCCGTGAACCCAACACCTTAGGGTTCACAGGAAGATATTAGTAGAGATTCCAGCAGACGGAAACATTATTTTCATATATGAATAGAAAAATCGAGAGTGAAACCGTTGCAGAACGTTACTTATTGCTGTAGGGCCAAACTTTCTACTGGTGGCCGTACCTTCAGAGAACCTAACCCGATGTATCGAGAAAATATCTTCGTATTAAGATGGAGCAAATTTGTCTCCGTCTTAGTGGCGAGCATATTAATTTCGTGTATGAGCTAGGAGATCGAGTGTCAAAGTACTCGAGAACGTTACTATCTTCTTTGAAAGTCGAACACCTAAATCAATATCTTCACCTATCCTGTAATTTCGAGAGCCAAACCAGGCACTCCGGAGTAAACGCCTTGTACAGTATTGACAACAGACACATTTATCCATGATATGCATATTAAAGCAGACCGTCATACCGTTGCGGAACGTTACCTATTGGTATAGGGTCAATGCTATTACAGAATGTAGAGTATCAAACCGTTCTAAAACGTTACATATTGTTATAGAGTGAAACTTTTAACCGAAGGCCATACCTTCGTAGAACATATCCTGCTGCTTCGAGAGTATAACTCCGTGTTCAGAGAACCATTTCGGTATGCATTTCAGTGACGGCAACTTAATTCCATGAATGAATACCAAAGTCATGAGTAAAACCTTACGTGTACGTTACCACCTTCATTGAGAATCGAACGGCTTAGGAAACAGCTTCATCATTTTCATAAGTCCAAAAGAGAAATGAGGCATTCCGGGGAAAATCCGCTGGACGGTGTTGCAATAGACAGCTTAATTCAAGGTATGAATACAAACGTAGAGTGTCAAGCTATCGGAGAAAACTACCAATTCGTATAATATCATTCTCTTTACCGAAAGAATACCTTGCCTTAAGAGAACTTATCCCACTGAAGCGAGTGCCTTGCTCAATGTCGACGGAAACAAATTAGTAGACATTACAGCTGATGAACAGGTTATTTTCATGTATGAAACGGCATATAGAGTTAAACGTTAAACCGTCCGAGAACGTTACCATGTTCCTCGAAATTCGAACCTCTGAGTCAATAGCTTCACCACTCACGTAATTCCGCAAGTCAAACCGGGTAATCCGGGAGTGAATTCGCTGATAAAAAATGGCAACAGACACCTTAATTCACGGAATGAATTTAAATGTACAGATTCAAACCTTTTTCGAACGTTACGTATTGTTGTAGGGTCAAAAATTTTACAGAAGACATAACCGTACGAGGAACTAACCCGCCTAAACGAGAGTATAATTTCGTGAGCAGAGAAGCAAATTGGTATACATTTTCCTGACGGTCACCTTAATTTCATGTATGAAATGGAAGATCGGGTTTCAAACCGTTAGGGAGCGGCACCATATTCTTTGAGTGTTGAGCGCCTAAGTTGATAGCATCACCATTCCTGTGATTGGGAGAATCAAACAAGATATTCCTGGAGTAAGTACGCGTAACAGTATAAACAATAGACACCGTTATTCAAGGTATGAATATCAAAGATCTGAATCAAACCGTTGTAGAACGTTATGTGTTGGTATAGAGTCAATCTTTTTACCGTCGGCCTTACCTACACAGGACACAATTCATTGCAGCAAATGAATAACTACGTGTCCAGAGACACCAATTACTATACATTTTATTGACGGAACCCTTAATTTCATGTATGAACTAGAAGATCGAGTGGCAAAGCTTTCGTGAAGAATACACCTGCTTTGAGAGTCTAACCGATTAGTCAATAGCCTCATCTATCCGGTGAACCCGAGAGTGAAACCACGAATGCAGCAAGTCTACCCGATGCACAGTATTGACAATGGACATCTTAATCCACGGTATAAGGCAATGAGGGTATAACTTCGGGTTCAGAGAAATAAATCGGAATATATCTTAATGACGTGCACTTTAATCTTTCGTATAAATTAGGACATCGAGTTTCAAACCGTTCGAGATGGTTACCGCCTTCTGTGAGAGTCGAATGGCTAAGCCAATGGCTCCTCCTATCCTTTCTTCCAGGAGTCAAACCTGGTATTCCAGGAGGAAATCTTCTGTACAGTAAAGTCAATGGAGACCTTGTTAGACGGTTCGAATATTACAGTAGAGCGACAAACCGTTTAAGATCGTCTCCAGTTTGAATAAAGTCAAACGAGTTATTCATGACCTTACCGTCAGAAAGCATAACGCGCTGTATTGGGAGTATAACATGGTGTTCAGAGGAACAAATGGGTATACAGTTTAGCGCCGAGCACCATAATTTTATGAATGAAGTAGAAGATCGGGTGTCGAACCGTTCCAGAACGTTACAACTTTCTTTAATGATAGAACGGCTAAGTCATTAGCTTCACCCGTCCAGTGATTCCGAGAGTCAAACAAGGTATTCCGGTAGTAAGTCCGCTGTACAGTATTGGCAATAGACGCCTTAATTCACTGTTTGGTTATTAAAATTTAACGTCAGACCGTCTGAGAACGTTACCAATTGTTACATAGACCAACGCTTTACCGGTGGCCGTACCTTACGCGAACGTCACCCACCTCATCGAGAGTATACTTCGTGTTCGGAGGATCAAATTATTAAACATTTTAGTGATGGGGACCATAATGTCATATTGAATATGCAGATCGAGAAAAAAACCGATCTAGATCATTGCCTCCTTCTGCGAGACACGAAAGCCAAAGTCAATAGCATCACCCTTCCTGCACTTCCGAGAGTCAAACCAGGTGTTCCTGGAGCAAATCCGCTCAACAGTATTGGTAATAGGCACATTCGGTCTCGGTTTGAACATTAAAATAGAGCGCCAAACCTATGAGAACGATACCAAACTCTTTGAGAGTCGAACGGATAAATCAATAGCCTCACCTATCCAGTGATTCGGAGAGTCAATCCTGGTATTCCTGGATTAAATCCGCTGAAGTGTATTGCCACTAAACACCTTAATCCGCGGTTTGAATAGTAACGTAGAGCATTAAACCGTTCGAGAACTTTTCCACCACCTGTGAGAGACGTACGGCTATGTCAATAGCTTCACCTGTCCTGTAACTCGGAGAGTCAAACCGGGTATTTCCGGAGTAAGTTCGCAAAGCGTTTTGGCAATACATACCGCAATCCACGGTTTGAATATTAACATAGAGCGTCAAACCGTTTGAGAGTGTTACCAATTGGTACAAAGACAAACGTTTTTCCGATGGCCTTACATTCCAAGAACTGAACCCGCTGTAGCAAGTGCCATGTTCCGTGCTCACGGCAGCAAATTAGTAGACATTTTTGCAGACGGAAACCTATTTTTTTATGTATGAGCAAAATAATGGATGCTCAAAACTTTCGAGAACGATCCCACCTTCTGTACGGGCCAAACGGCTAAGTCAAAATCTTCACCTACCCTGATATTTCGATAGTCAAACCAGGTACTCCGGGAGTCAATCAGATGAACAGTATTGGCAATAAACATTATACCTCGCGGCATGAAAATTGAAGTACAGGCTTAACCGTTGGAGAACATTAGCAACTGCTATAAGGTCAGCCTTTTTACCAATTACCTTACCTTCCGCGAACATATCACGCTGTACTGAGTGTGTTGCTTAATGTTCACGGATACAAATTAGTTGACATTTTAGCATTCGGAAGCCCTATGTTAATGTATGTATAGAAATATCGACAGGCAACTCGTTCGGGAACGCTACCCACCTTCGGCGCGAATCGAAGGGCGACGTCAATAGCTTGAATCAACCTGTGATACGTAGAGCTATACCAGGTATCCGTGGAGTAAATCCGCAGAACTGTATACCGATTAAATGCCTTAATTCACGGTTTGAATGTTATATTTGCAAATCAAATCATTGTAAAATGTAACGCATTCGTCTATGGTAAATCTTTCTATCGAAGGCTTTACCTTCCTAGAAATCCTACCGACTGTAGGGACTGCCATGTTTAGTATTCACGGAAACAAATTAGTAGACATTTTAGCAGACATGCACATTATTTTCATGCAGGTACAGCCAAATCGAGGGTCAAGCTGCTGAGAACGTTAGCACCATCCTTGAGAGCAAACGTGTAAGTCAGTAGCTTCGCCTATCTTGTATTACCGAGAGTCAGTCCACGTATACTGGGAGTAAATCCACTGAACAGCAGTGGCAAAAGACACGTTATTTCACGGTATGGATATTAAAGTAGAGATTCAAGCCGATGGAGAACGTTACAACATGGAATAGACTCAACTTTTTGCCGACGGCATTACCTTCCGAGAAGCATACCCAGCTGTATCGAGAATATAAAATCATGTTCAGAGGAACAAATTACTATACCTTTTACTGATCGGCACCATAATTTCATGTATGGATGCGAAGATCGAGTGGCAATTCATTGCAGGACGATACCACATTCTTTGAGAATGGCACACCCATGACAATAGAATCACCTATCCTTTTGATTCTGAGAGTTACACCAGGCATACAAGGAATAAATCGCTGTATACTATTGGCATCGTACACATTAATTCGCTGTTTGAATATTAAAGTAGTGGGTGCAACCGCTTGGGATCGTGACAACACGGTATAAAGTCAAACGTTTTACCGACGACCGTACACGCCGAAATCGTAACCAGCAGTATAGAGAGTATAACTTCGTATTCAGAGATACAAATTCGTATACATTGTAGTGACGGGCACCTTAGTGTCATGTATGAATTAGAAGATCGAGTGCCAAACCGTTCGAGAACGTTATCACCTCTTTTGAAGGTCGCATATGTGAGTCAATATCTGCACATATCGTATGATTGCGAGGCGCAAATCAAGTATTCCACGAACAAATGCGCTGAACAGTATTTTCAATACACACCTAAACTCACGGAATGGATATTAAAGTACAGAGTCAATCCGCTGGAGAAGGTTTCCAATTGGTATAACGTCATACTATTTACCGAATACATAACCTCCCTAGAACATAACCCGCTGTTCCAGAGGTGCAACATCGTGACCTGAGAAACACACTAGTATCCACTTTAGTGACTTGAACCTTAATTTCATGCATGAATTAGAAGATCGAGAGTCATATCTATCGAGATCGTCACCGCCTTCTTTTACTGTTGAACGGCTGAGCCAACAGCTTCACCAATAGTTATGCTTTCGAGAGTCAAACCTGGTATTCCAGGAGTAAATCCGCTAAACAGTCCTGCCAATAGAAAAATTAATTCACGGTATGAATATTAAAGAACAGATTCAAACCGCTTGAGAACGTTACCCATTGGTATAACGTCATACTCCTTACCGGATATTCTTCCGAGAACGTAAGCCGCTGAATCGTGGGTATCACTTCGTGTTCAGAGAAACAAGTTAGTAGATATTTTAGTGATGCGCACCTTAATATCATGCATGAATTAGGAGATCAGGTGTCAAACTCTTCTGGGCCTTTACAAACTTCTATCATATTCGAACAGCTACGTTCATAGGTTTTCATATGCTTTGCTTCCGAGTGTCATAGCGGGTCTTGCTGGATTATGTCCGCTTAACAGTAGTGGCAGTAGGCACCTTAAATCACGGTTTGAATATTAAAGCAGAGCGTCAAATCGTTTGAGAATTCTACCAATTTGTATAACGTCATACCCTTTAATGGATACCTTACCTTCCGATAATATATCCCATTGCACCGCGGGTATAACTTCGTGTTCACAGAATCAGATTAGTAAATATTTCAGTGACGTACTCGTTCGTTAATTTCATCTGTGAATCAGAATATTGAGTGTCAAACCGTTCGAGATCGTTATCATCACTTTTGAGAGTCCCACAGCTAAGTCAATAGCTTAACCCATCCTGTGATTCTGTGAGGCAAATCAGATATTCCGGGACTGAATCCGGCAAACAGTATTGTGGCAGAGGACACCATAATTCACCGTTTGATTCCTACAGTACTGTGCCGTACCGTTGTAGAAGGTTACATATTGGTATCGAGTCAAGCTGTCTAAAAAAGGCCTTACCCTCTGTGAATGTATCCCGCTGTTTGTAGAGTATAAGATCGTTTTCAGTGGCACGAATTAGTATACGTTTTAGTGACGAGCACCATAATTTCATGAATGGATTAGAAGGTCGAGAGTCAAACCGGTCGAGGACGATGCCACCTTCCGTGAGATACGAACGGCTAAGTCTGTAGCTCCACCCATCTAGTGATTCGGAGACTTAATCCAGGTATCCCTGGAGTAAATCCTCTGAAAGGTATAGCCAATAGACACCATAATTCAAGCTTAGAATGGTAGAGCAGGGCGTCAACCCGTTGCAGAACGTTATATATTGGTATAAAGTCAAAAGCATTACCGAAGGCCTTACCCTCCGAAAAACTAACGCGCTGCACCGAGAGTATAACTTCGTATTCAGAGAAAGAAATTAGTATTCATTTCTGTTACTAGCACCTTAACTTCATGTATGAGTTAGAATATTGAGGACTAAAACGCTCTAGAACGTTGCCACATCTGTGAAACTTATTGCTAAATCAACAGCTTCACCATTCCTGTTATTCGGAGGGACTATCCAGGTATTCCGGGGTAAATCCGCTGAACAGTATTGGCAGTAGACACCTTAGTTCACGGTTTCAATATTAACGCAGATGATCAAATCGTCCGTGATCGTTACCAATTGGATTAAAGTCAAACATTTTACGGAATGCCTTCCCTTCAGCGAGCCTAAGCGGCTTCATCTAGAGTATACATTCATGTTCACGGATGGAAATAAGTAATCATTTCAGTGACGAGCACCTTAACTTCCTCTATGAAATAGAAAATAGAGTAATAAACCTCTGAAGAATGTTGTCACATTCTTGGAGGGACGAACGTCTAATTGAATAGCTTCACCAATCCAGAGATTCTGAAAGTAAAACTTGGTATTCCGGAATTAAATGCGACGTACAATATGGGCAATAGACACCATAATTCAGGATATGATTATTAAAACATACCATCATACTTTTGCAGATCGTCACCTACTGCTATAGAGTCAAAGTTTCTACCGAAGGCATAACCTTTCTAGAAGCTGACTAGCGGTATCAAGATTATAACTGCGAGTTGAGAGAAACACATTAGTATACACTTTAATGACGGACACCTTATTTACATATTCGAATAGAAAAATTATGGGTAGAACCTTTTAAGAACGTTGCACCTTCTGCAATACTCGACAGGCCAAGTTAACATTTTCACCTATGCCGTTATTTCGAGAGTCAAACCAGGCATTCCGAGAGTAAATCCGCTGTATAGTACCGGCATTAGAAGCCCTACTTCCCGGTATAGATATTTAAATACAGAGTAACACAGTTGTGCAACTTTACCTTTTGGTATGGACTCTAACCTTTCACGGAAGGCCGTACCTCCCGAGAACCTGACCCGCAGCAACGAGAGTGTAACTTCGCTTCCAGAGGAAGAAATTAGTATACATTTCAGCGACGGGCAGCTGAATATCATGTTTGAATAAGAAGATCGATGGTCAATCCGATCGAGAACGTTACCACCTTCTATGAGAGACGAACGGCTAAGTCAGTAGCTTCACCCCCGCCCCCCCTGAGATTCCTAGAGCCAAAGCAGTTACTCCAGAAGTAAATCCGCTTTACAGTATTAGCATTAGACAGCCTATTTCTCGGTATAAATGATAAAGTACGGAGTCGAAGTGTGGTAGAACGTCACGTATTAGAATAGAGTCAAACTTTTTACCGAAGGCCTTACCATCAGAGAAGCTTACCCGCCGTATCGAGAGTATAGTTTCGTGTTCAGAGACACAAATTACTATACAATTTAGTGCCGGCACCTTAAGTTCAGGTATGAATTATAATATCGTAAGTCAAAGCGTTCGAGAGCGTTAGCACCTTATGTGGGAGACGAACGGCTAAGTCAACAGCTTCTCCAATCCTGTGATTCGGAGAGGCAAACTAGGTATTTCGGTAGTAAATCCGGTCAACAGTATAGGCAATATACCCCTTAATTCATGGCTTGAATACTACAGCAGGCCGCCAGGGCGTTGAAGAACATTACCTATAGTTGTATGGTCAAACTTCACACAGAGTACAATACCCTCCGAAAAACTAACTCGCTGTATCGGGAGTATAGCACCGTGTTCAGAGGGTCGAACTAGCATAGATTGTAATAAGGGGCACCATAACTTCATGCATGAATATGAAGGTCGTGTGTCAAACAGTTGTAGATCGTTTCCGCCTTCCTTGTGAGTCACACGCGTAAGTGAGCAGCTTCACCTATCCTCCCAAAAATTTTCCCACTGCACCGAGAGTCGAAGTTTGTGCTCAGAGAAAGAAATTAGTATTCATTTCATTGACGGGCTCCTTAGCATCATGTACGAAATAGAAAATCGAGTGACAAACCATTCCCCATTAATACCACCATCTGAGAGAGACGAACGGCAAAGTCAATAGCTTCACATATCCTACGATACCTAAAGGCAAGCCTGTTATTCCGGGTGTAAATGCCCTGTGAATTGTTGGCAATAGATACATTAAGTCAGGGTTTAAATATTAAAGTAGAGCGCCCAACCGTGTGGGAACGCTACATATTTGGTGTAAAGTCATTTATTATACCGAATACTCTATCTTCCGAGAACCCAATCCGCTGTAGCGATTGTCTTGCTCAGTATTCACGTGATGATAATAGTACACATTTTAGCAGACGGACATGTTGTTTTCATGCATAAATAAGCTGATCGCGAGTCAATCCGTTTGAGAACGATATCACCGTCTTTGTGAGTCGCACAACTACACCAATAGCTTCACCAATTTTATGATTCCTAGATACAAACCAGGTATACCGCGAGTAAATCCGCAGTACAGTATTGGACCTAGTCATGCTATTTCACGTTATATATATTAAAGTTCCTGTTGATACCGTTGAAGAACGTTACAAACTTCAATAGAGTCAAACATGTTACCGGAGGCCTTACCGAAAAGCTAACACGCTGTAGCGTATGGCTGGCTTATTGTTCGCGGAAACAAATTAGTAGATATGTTAGCAAACGGACACCACATTTCCATGTATAAATATCAAAATCGAGAGTCTAACCGTTCGAGAACGGTACCACCTTCTTTGCTAGTCGCACAGCTATGTCAACAGAATAACCTATACAGTGATTCCGAAATTAAAATCAGGTATGCCTGGAGTAAATCCGCTGAACACTATTGGCATTAGTCACCTTATATCACAGTTAGAATATTAGAATAGAGCGCCAAGCCGTTCGACAACGTTACCACCTTCTATGAAAGTCACACATCTAGGTGAATAGCTGCAGCTATCCTGTGATTCCAAGATGCAAATCAGGTGTTCCAGGAGTAAATCCGCTGAACAGAATTGGCAATAAATACCTGAACTCACTGTATAACTATTAAAGTACAAAGTCAAACCGCTCGAGAATGTTACCTATTGCAATAACGTCATATTCCTAACCGGGTACATCACCTTCCGAGAGTGTAACCCGCTGTATCGTAAGTATAACTTCGGGTTCAGGAAAGCAAATTAGTAGGCGCTACAGCAGACGGGTACCATAATTTCATGTATGAATTAGAAGCTCGTGTGACAATCCATTCCCGAACGATACGACCTGCTGTGAGAGACGAAAGGCCATGTCAATAGCACTACCTTACCTGTGATTCGGAGAGTCAAACCCGGTATTCCGTACGTCCGCTGATCAGTATTGGCAACGGACACCTTAATTCGCGGTTTCAATTTTAAAGGAGAGGGTGTGACCGGTTGAGAAAGTTTCCAATCGGTATAACGTCGTACACTTTACCGCATACCTTGCCATCCGAGAACATAACACGCTGTATCGAGAGTAAAATTCATTTTCAAAGATACAAAATTAGTATATATTGTAGGGACGGGCACCTTAACTTCATATATGCATGATAAATTTCATAGGCAAACCGTTCCAGAAGGTTACCACCATCATTGTGAAATCGCACAACGCGCACTGTAGCTTCGCCTACACTTGCGACTCCGAGGGACAACCCTGGCATTACAGGTGTAAATCCACTGGTCAATATTGGCAATTCTCGGAATGAATATTAAAATAGAACGTCACACCGTTTGAGAACGTTACGTTTTGTTATAAAGTCAAACGTTTTACTGAAGGTCCGCACCGTCCGAGAAGCTAATCCGCTGTATCGAGAGTATAACTTCGTGGTAAACGAAGAAAAATACTGTAAATTTTAGAGTCTGGCGACATAATTTCAACTATAAATTGCAAGGTCGAGCGTCAAACCGAGAGAGAACGTTAGAGAACGGTAGAGAGTCAAACGCTTCACGGAAGACATTACCATCCAAAAATCTAGCCCGCGGTATTGAGTGTAGCAACGCATACAGAGGAACGAAATAGCATACATTTTGGTGACGGTAATCATACTTTCGTGTATAAAACAGAATACAGAGCGCCATACCGTTTGCCAACATTACCGCTATCTTTGAAGGACCGACGGCTATGTCAATAGTTCTACCTATCCTATGGTTCCGAGAGTCAAACGATGTGCTCTTGGATTAAATGCCCCGACCTGTATTGGAAATCTACACCATAGTTCAATGTATGAATATTAAAGCAGACCGTTATACTGTTGCAGAATGATACGTATTGCTATAGAGATAATCGTTCTTCCGAACGCATTACCTTCCCAGAAGCTGATCCGTTGTATTGAGATTATTACTTCGTGCTGAGAGATGAAGATTTGTAGATATTTTAGTGACGGGCACCTTAACTTCATGCATGAATTCGAATGTCGAGTGTCTGACCGTTCTAGGGCGATACCACCTTCCTTGAGATTCGAATGTCTAAGTCAATATGTTGACGTCGCGTTATTCGGGAGTTAGTCCGCACACCACTACTGGCGATCGGCACATCAATCCGCGGTATGTATATTAATGTAGAGACTCAAACCCTCGGACAACATTTCCAATTGGTATAAATTCCTTTTTCCTGAATAGCTTCCCTTCTGTGAACCTATCCCTCAGTATCGAGTATACAACTTCGTGTAGGGAGAAGCATTTTAGTATAGACTTTAATGACGGCACCTTATGCCCATATACGAACAAAAGCACCATGAGTAAAAGCTTTTGAGATATAGCCACCTTCTATAATGTTCGAACGGCTAAGTTAACAGCTTCACCAGTCCTGTGTTCCCAAGAGTCAATCCGCGTCTGAACCCGCTGTGCATTATTCGCATTAGTCACGCAATTTCACGGAATAAGTATTAAGGTACAGTGTCAATGCGTTGAAGAACGATACCTACTGCTATATAGTCAGACATTTTACCGAAGGCCTTATTACACGTGAAGCTAACCGTAGTATCGAGATTATAGCTTCGTGTTCAGAGAAGCCAAATAGTACACATTTTAGTGCCGGTCACATTAATTTCATGTAGGAATTAGGAGATCGTGGGTCAAACAGTTCGAGATCGTGACGACATTCGTTGAGAGCCGAAGGGATAACTCAGTGCCTTCACCTATTCCGTGTTTTCGACAGTCATACAAAGTATTCCTGGAGTAAATCCGCTGAACAGTATTGCAAATAGACCCCTTACCTCACGGTTTGAATATTAAAATAGAGTCAAACCGTCGGAGATCATTACCAATTGGAATAATGTCATTCTTCTTTCCGAATACATTTTCTTCGGCGAACCTAACATGCTGTAGGGAATATTTCGCATTGTGTGCACAGAGACATGTTAGTTGACATTTTAGCAGATAGACACGATATTTTCATGCATGAATAGCAAAATGGGGAGCCATACCGTTCGAGATCGTTGCTACCTTCTTTGAGAGACGAACTGCCAACTCAAGAGCTACACCTATCCTCTGATTGCGAGAGTCAAGCCAGGTATTCCGGGAGTAAATACGCTGAACTGTATTGGCACTAGAATCCTTAATTCACTGTTTAAATATTAACGTAAAGCATCGAACCGATGCAGAACTATTCCTATCCTGATAAAGCCATTCTTTTTACCGAATACCTTACCATCCAATATCATAAACCGATGTAGCGAGTGCCTTGCTTAATGTTCACGGAAACAATCTAATAGAAATGTTGGCAGGCGGGCACCGCATTTTCATGACACAATTTCAGAATCGAGAGTCAAACCGTTAGTTATCGATACCAAATGCTGTGGGAGTCAAACGGTTGTCAATAGCATCACCAATCCTGGATTCCGAGCGCCAAACCGGGTATGCCGTGTGTAAAACCGCGGAATAGATTTGGCAGTAGACGCCTTAATTCACGGTTTGGATATGAAAGTAGAGTGTCAAACCGTACGAGAACGTCACCAATTGCTATAAAGTAAAACGCTTTACTGAAGACCATACCCTCCGAAAAACTAACCCGCTGTGTCGACAGTATGACTTCGTTATTAGGGATGCACGTTAGCATACAATTTAGTGACGTTACCTCAAATTCATGTATGGATTTGAAAATCGAGGTTCAAATCGTTCGAAAATGTTACCACCTTCTGTGAGACACGAACGGCTAAGTCAATAGCTCACCCATGCTGCGTTTCCTAGAGTCAAACCAGGTGTTCCGGGAGCAAATCCGCGGTACATAATTGGTAATAGACACATCAGTTCACGGTGAGAATATTAAAATACAGCGTCAAACCGTTCGACATTGTTACCACCTTCTTTGAGACTCGAACGGTCAATAGTCAATAGTCAATAGTTAATAGTCAATAGCTTCACCTGTCCTGAAATTCCGATAGCCAAATCGTGTACTCTGGTGGTCAATTCGCTGAAGAGTGTTGGCAATGGACACATTAATTCATGATATGGATAGTAAAGTTCAGAGACAATCCGTTTCAGAACGTTACCAATTTGTATAACGTCATTCACTTTATCGCATACCTCCGAGAACCGAACCCGTTGTATCGAGAGTTTGACTTCGTACTCCGAGAAAAACGTTTGTACCCATTTTAATGATGGGCACCGTAATTTCATGTATGATTTAGAAGGTGCGGTGTGAAATCGTTCCAGAGCGATACCACCTCTTCTGAGAGACGCACAACTAAGTCACAAGCTCCATCTCTCGTGTGATTCCGTGGGTCAAACACAGATATTCCGGGAGTATGTCCGCAGAACGATATTGGCTCTAGACACATTAATTCGCAGTAGATTCTTCAGCACCTGATTTACTTTTCGGAGTCACATGGTATGTGCAGCTATTGACTTAGATGTGCGACACTCAAAGAAAGAGGTAGCGTTCTCGAACGCATTGACCCTCGATGTTGATACTTATACACAAACATGTGGTCTCCGTCTGCGAAAATGGCACCTAATTTGTTTCCGTTAACACTATGCCGGATAATCGCCACAGCAGGCTTGGTTCTCAGAAGATAAGGTATTCAAAAATGGAATGGCTTTATACGAATTGGTATTGCTATCGAACGGTTTGACTCTGTATTCTAATATTCAAACCGTGAATTAAGGTGTTTATTGCCAATGCTGTTAAGCGGATTTACTCCCGGAATACCTGGTCTGACTCTCGGACTCTCAGGATCGGGGAAGTTATTGACATAGTCGTTCGTCTCTCACAGAAGGTGGTAACGTTCTCGAACGGGTTGACCCTCGATCTTCTAATTCATACATTTGGTTAAGGTGCCCGGCTCTGACGTGAATACTAATTTCATTCTCTGAACACGAACTTACTCTCTCGATGATGCCGGTGAGTTTCGAGGAAGGTTAGGCCTTGGATGAAGCTTTGACTTTGTACCACTTTGTAACGCTGTCAAGCGGTTTGTCGTTCTCGGCTAATATGCAAAACGTGAATCAAGGTGTCTTTTGCCAATACCGCACTCCGCATTTACTGCCGCAATATTTGGTTTGACTTTATGAATCACAGATTATGTGGTGCTATTCTCATAGCTGTCCGACCCACAAAGACGGTGGTATCGCTCTCGAACGGTTTGATACTCTATATTCTAATTCATACGAGAAATTAAGGTGTCCGTATGCTAAAATGTCTACAAATTCGATCCAGTGAACACGGTGTTATACTCACTATACAGCGGGATATACACTCGGAAGGTAAGGCATCCGTTAAAGATTATGGCGTTTTAGAAATTGGTACCATTCTCAAACGGTTTGACGATCTACCTGAATATTCAAACCGTGATTTATGGTTCTAATTGCCAATACTTTTCACCGGGTCTACGCCTGGAATGCCTGGCTTTGCACTCGCTGTTACAGGATTGATTTGGCTACTGACTTAGCCGTTCGAATCCCAAAGAAGGTGGTCACGTTCC
>NIJG01001386.1:0-11139 GCA_002201625.1 Euglossa dilemma | reverse complement strand
TCTGTGATGGCACCTTTACATCATGTATGAATTGGAGAATCGAGTGTAAAACCGTTGGAGAACGTTCCCACCATCTATGAGATATGATTGTCTAGGCCAACAGCTTCATCTATCCTGTGATTACTAGAGCCAAACGAGGTATTCCTGGGGTAAATCCTCTGAATAGTATTGGAAATATACACCTTAATTCACGACATGGGTATTAATGTACGGAGTAAAATCGTCGGAGAACATTACCAATTCCTGTGGGATTAAATTTCTTACAGAATGCCTTTCCCTCCGCAAAACTGACCCCCTGTATCGAGAGTATTACACCGTATTAAGTGGCAAGAACTAGTGTACATTTCTATCACGAGAACCTTAATTTCATGTATGAATTAAAAGATCCATTATCAAATTGTTCGATAACGTTACCATCATACCTTAGAATCGAACGGTTAAGTCAATAGCATCACATGTCCTGATATTCCCAGAGTCAAGCCAGGAATTCTGGGAATGTACCCGGCAAACAGAGTTGGCAATAGATGCCCTAACTCACGAAATGAGTATTAATATAGAGCGCCAAACCGTTTGAGAGCGTTACCAATTGGTATAAGGTCAAACGTTTTACCGAAAGCCTTACCATTCCGCGAAAATCACGGGCTACTTCGAGAGTATAAGTTCGAGCTCAGATGAAGAAATTAGACTTCGATTCAGTGACGGGAACTTTACCTTCATGAATGCAATAAAGGGTAGTGTTATAAATCGTTCTAGAAAGATGCCACCTCATTTGAGAGTTGCTCAGCTTCGCCAATGGCTTTAGCAATCCCGTGATCCTTAGATACAATCCATGTATCCCGCGACTAAACCTGCAATACTGTATTGGAATTAGACCAGCCATTTCATGTTATAAATATCAAAGATCAGAGTTAAACCATTGCAAAACGTTACCGATTGATATACAGTGAAACTTTTTAAAAAAGGTCTTACCATCCGAGGTGCTAACCCGGTGTATCGAGAGCCTGACTTCGTGTTCACTGGAAGACATTAGTATACATTTTAGTGATGGGCATGAGAAGTACATGTATGAATTAGAAGATAGAGAGTCAAATGGTTCCAGAACGATACCACGTTCCTTGAGAGACGCAGAACTAAGTCAATAGTTTCACCAATCCTGAGATTCCGAGAGTGAAACCAGATATTGCGGGAGTAAATAGATAGAACTAATATTGGCATCATGCACCCTATTTTGCGGTACAAATATATTAGTCCAGAGTGAAGCCGTTGTAAATCGTTACCGACTGCAATGTAGTGAAATTTTTTACAGAAGGCCATACTTTCCGCGGAGCTAACCCGCTCTATCGTGATCATATCTTCGTGTTGAGTGAAACCAATTGGTACACACTTTAGCGACGGGCACGTTAGTTTCACCTACGGAATAGAAGATCGAGAGTGAAAATGTTCGAGAGCGTCACAGGCATCTTCGTGTCTCGAACAGCTGCGTCAATGGCTTTACCTACATTTGAGATTCCGAGAGTCAAACCAGGTATTCTGGGAGTAAATCCGCTGATCACTACTGGTAATGGACGCCTTAATTCACGGTTTGAATATTGAAGTACTAGTCTAATCTTTGTAGAATGTTACCTGTTAGTATAATGTAAAAGTTCTACTGAAATCCTTACTCTCCGAGAAAGTAAACCGCTGTATCGACAGTATAACTTCGTGATCAGAGACACAAATTAGTATATATTTTAATGGCGGGCACCTAAACTTCATGTTGGAGTTAGAATATGTAGTGTCCACCCGATCGAGGAGGTTACCATCCTCTTTGCGAATCGAATGGCAATGTCAATTGCTTCACCTATCCTGTGATTCCGAGAGTCATCTCACTTAATACGGGAGTACATCCGCTGAAGAGTAATTGCAATGGACACCATAATTCACTGTTAGAATCTGAAAATAGAGCGTCGCACCGTGTAAGAACGCTATCAGCTGCTATAAAGTCAAAGGCTTTACCGAAGACGTTTCCTTTCGCGAACATCACGGGCTACTTCGAGAGCATAACTTCGTGACCAAATGAAGAAGTTAGACCTCGTTTCTGTAACGGGCACTTTAACTTCATGAATGCATTAGAAGATCGAGTGTCAAACCGTTAAAGAACATTACCAGCTTTTTCGAGAGTCGAATGGCTCCGTCAATAGCTACAACTATACTTGCGATTCCGAGAGCCAAGCCTGGTATTCGAGAAGTACATCCACTGAATAGCATTGGCAATAAATACTTTGTTCTACGGTATGAATATTAAAGTAGAGAGTCAATCCGTTGGGGAACATAACCAATTGTTATAAAGTCATACTTTTCACCAAAAATGTTACTTTCCTAGTACCTAGTCCGCAGTATCGAGTATCGTGCTTTGTAGTCACGGAAACCAGCTACTACACTTTTTTTGCAGATGCACAGCATTTCCGTGTACGAGTAGGAAAATTGGGATTCAAACAATTGGAGATCGATTCCACCTCCTTCGAAAGTCGCACATCTAAGTCAATAGCTTTACCTATCCTATGATTGCGATAGTCAGACCACGTACTCTAGGCGTAAATGCGCTGAACAATTTTGCCAATAGAACCTGTAATTCACGATATGAATATCAACGTTGAGAGTGAAGCCGTCGGATATCATTAATAACTGGAACAAAGTCATTCTTTTTAACCTATAGCTTACATTCTGAGAACGCAAGCAGCCGTAGCGATTTTCTTGCTTCGCGTTCAAAGGAACGAATTAGTAGACATTTTAGGCGACGGGCACCGTTATTTCTCGTATGAATTAGAAGATCGAGAGTCAATCCGTTCGAGAACGTTTCCACCTTCATTGAGGATCGATCGGCTAAGACAATTGCTACATCTATCCTGTAATTGCGAAAGTCAAACCAAGTATGCCGGGTGTAAATCCGTGGATCAGTTATGGCAATAGACACCCGAATGGACGGTTTGAATATTAACGTAGGGCGTCAATCGATTGCAGTACGATACCAATTGGTATAGTGTCAAACATCTTACGGTAGGCTTTACCTTCGGAGCAGCAATCTCGCATTTTCGAATGTATAACTTCATGTACAGTGAAACAAATTAGTATACATATTAGAGACGACAACCACAATTTAAGGTACAAGTTAGAAGATCGAGTGTCAAACCGATCGTGGATGTTACTACCTTCTTTGAGAGTCGAAATGCTAAGCCAATTGCTTCACACATCCTATAATACGGATACTCAAACCAGGTATTCCGGGAGTAAATGCCCTGAAAGCATTAGCACTGCACGGTCTATATATGCCGTCTATATTAGGCGGTATAAATTTTAAAGCACAGGGTCAAGCCGTTGTTGAACGTTAGCATTTGCTATGAGGTCAAGCTATTTACCGAAGGCCTTACCTTCCTAGAACGTATCGCGCTGTACCGAGAGAGAAAGTGCGTGATCAGAACAGCAAATATGTACACAGTTTGGTGTCTGGCATCTTAACTCCATGTACGAATTAGAAGATCGAGAGTGAAATCATTCGAGATCGTCACCACCTTCTTTTACTGCCGAGCGGCTCAGTCAGCAGCGTCACCTATAGTTATGCTTTCGTGCGTCAGTCCTGGAATTCCGAAAGTAAATCCGCTGAAGGAGATTGGCATCAGACAACTTAATTCACGGTTTGAATATTAAAGTAGAGCGTCAGACCGCTGAAGAATGTTACTCATTTATATAGAGGGAAACAATTTAACGTAGGCCTTACGTTCCGAGATGTCCAACCCGACGTAAGGAGTGACCTGCTTAATGGTCACGGAATCAAATTACTGGACACTTTAGCAGACTATTTTCCTGTATGAATAACAAACTCGAGAGTCAAACCGTTTGAGATCGTAAGCAATTGGATTAAAGTCAAATGTTTTACCGAAGGCCTTACTTTCCGCGAATATCAGCGGCTTCATCGAGAGTAGAAGATCCTGTTCACGGAATGAAATTAGTATTCATTTCAGTGACGGGTTTCTTAGCATCATGTATGAACTAGAAGGTGGAGTGTCAAACAGTTCGAGAACGTTACCAGCTTCTTCGAGAGTCGAGCATATAAGTCAATAGCTCCACCTATCCTGTGATTCGGAGAGGCAAACAAGATATTCTCGGATTATGTCCGGTGACCAGTACCCGGCAATGGACTCCATAATTCACGGGTTCAATATTACAGCACATCATCACACCGTTGTAGACCGTAACGTATTGGAATGTAGTCAAAATTTTCACAGAAGGCCTGATGTTCCTGAAACTAACCCGCTGCATCGAGAGCATAACATCGTGCTCAGAGCAGCAAATTATCGTACATATCAATGACGAGAATTTTAATTCCATGTGTGAATTAGAAGATCCAGTGCCAAACATTTCGAGAAAATTTCCAGCTTCTTTTAGAGGTGAACGGCTAAGGAAATAACATCACATATCCTGCGACTTCGAAAGTCATACCAGGTATTCCGGGAGTAAACCTGCTGTACAGTATTGGACTTATACACGTTAAGTCACAGTTTGAATATTAAAATAGAGCGTGAAACCATTTCAGAACAGCACCAATTACTATAAAGCTAAAAGCATTATCGAAGACCATACCCTCCGAAAATCTAACCTGCTGTAACGACAGTATAATTCCCGGATCAGAGAAAGCAATTAGTATTCGTTTCAGTGACGGTCACGTTAACTACATGTATGAATTACAGGATCCAGAGTCACACCGTTCGAGGAAGTTACCACCTTCTACGGGAGACGATCGGCTACGTCAATTGCTTCAGTTATCCTGCGATTCCGATAGCCAAACCAGGTATTCCGGGAGTAAATCCGCTGAACAGGATTCTCAATAGAAATGATAATTCGCGGTATGAATATTAATGTTGAGAGTCAAGCCGATTGGGAACGCTACCAATTTGTATATCGTCATTCAGTTTATCGCATACCTTATCTTCCGGGACCATAACCTGCGGTATCGTGGATATAACTTCGTGTTCAGAGAAACAAATTAACAGACATTTTAATGACGGGCACCTTAATTTCGTATATTAATTAGAAATGTCGAGTGTCAAACCGTCCGCGAACGTTGCCACCTCTTTGAGAGTCAAGCAGCTTAGTCAATAGCATCACTTATCCTGTTGTTGGGAGAGTCAAACAAGGTATTCCGGGAGAAAGTCCGCAGAGGTGTTTTGGCAATAGACACCTCAATTCGCGGTCTGAATATTACAGTAGAGCGTCAAACCGTTTGAGAGCGTTTCCAATTTATACAAGGTCAAACGTTTCACCGAAGAACTTACCATCCGCGATAGTATACCGTTGTGATCACAGATGCAAATTAGTATGCATTTTAGTGACTGGCACCATAATTAGATGTATGAATTCGATGATCGAGTGTTACACCGTTCGAAAACGTTACCTCCTTCACTGATAGTCGCATAGCTAAGACAATAGCTCCACCTTTCCTGCGATTCCGAGAGTGAGACCAGTCACAACGGGAGTAAATCCACTGAATTTAATAGGCAATTAACAACACTCTTCACGGTATGGACATACAAGTAGAAAGTCAAACTGTCGGTGATAAATAGTAAATCGTACAGAGTCGCTCTTTACACCGGAGGCATTACCTTCCGAGATCATAACCCGCTGTCTTCAGAGTATAACTTCGTGTTTCCGGAAACACATTAGTATACATTCTAGTGATGGCGCATTAAATTCATGTATGAATTGGAATTTGGATGATCAAGCTGATCGAGGACGTTACCACCACCTTTGAGAGTGGAAAAGCTATGTCAACAGCTTCAGGTATCCTGTGATTCCGAGAGTCATATCAGGTAATACGGGAGACATTTCGCTGTACACTATAGGCAATGGACACCGTAATTCGCTGTTTGAATAATAAAGTACAGGATGTAGCCGTTGGAGAACATTAGCAATAGCTATATAGTCAGCCTTTATACCAATAACCTATTCCCCCGAGAATCTATCACGCTACGCCGAGTGTGATGCTTAATGTTCACGCATACATATTAGTTGACATTTTAGCATACGGAAGCTATACATTATGCATGTATAGAAAAATCAACAGTCAAACCGTTCCGGAAAGTTACCACCACCTTTGAGAGTGGAACGGCTAATTCAATAGTATCAGCTATACCGTGATTCCGCGATTCAAACCAGGCATTCCGGGTGTAATTCCGCTGAACGGTACTGGCCATAGTATTGGCAATGTGAAGAGTCTAACCGTTGTAGAAAGTTACCTATTGGTATGGAGCCAAACTATATACAGTGGGCCATACTTTCCGCGAACCATGCCCGCTGTATCGAGAGTATAACTTCCTGATCAAAAGAAGAAATTATTATTCATTGCAGCGACGGGCACCTTAACTTCATGTAGAAATTAGAAGATCGTGTATCAAACAGTTCGAGAACAATACCACCCTCTTTGAGATTCGGACGGCTATGTCAATAGTTTCTCCTAGGCTCTGATTCAGAGACCCAAATCAGTCATTACGGGAGAAAATCCGCTGAAATGTATTGGCAATAGATACCATGGTTCACGGTATGAATATTAATGTGAAGCGTCAGGCCGTTTGTAGACGTTACCAATTCTTACAAAGTCAAACGTTTTACCGATAACCTTACCTTCCGCAAATCTATCCCGCTGTATCGACAGTATATCAGCGTGTTCAGAGGTGCGAAATAGTATACATTTTAGTGCTGCTCACATTAATTTCGTGCATGAATTAGGAGATCGAGGGCCACACGGTTCGAGAACGTTGGCACCTTCTGTGCCAACCGTTCAGCGGATTTACTCCCTGAATACCTGGCATTACTCTCAGCACTACAGGATAGCAGAAGCTATTGACTTAGCCATTCGTCCCTCACAGAAGGTGGCAACGTTCTCGAGCGGTTTGACCATCGACCTTCTAATACATACATGAGAATAAGGCCCCCGTCACCAAAACGTATACCAATTTGTTTCACTGAACTCCAAGTTATACCCACGATACAGCGGGATATGTTCTCCTGAAGGTAAAGTCTCCGGTAAGACGTTTGCCTTTATAGAAATTGGTAACGTTCTCAAACAGTTTCACGCTCTACTTTAATATTCAAACCTGGAATCAAGGTGTCCATTGCCAATAGTGCACAGCGGATTGGCTTCCGGAATACTTGATTTTAATTTCGGAATCACAGGATAGGTTGGGCTAATGACGTGGACTAGCGAAGATGTTCATACTGATCTAGAAAGGTTAGACTCTCGATTTTGCTATTCATACATGAATATGTGATGTCCGTCTGGCAGAATGTCTACTAACTTAATTCCGTAACCAGTGCGCAAAACACTCCCTACAGCGGGTTATGTGGTCGGACGGTAAGACCTTCGGTAAAAGCTATGATTCTATGCGAATGGTTAACATCCTGCTTTGGGTTGACACTAAAATTAAAATTCATAATGTGAATTATGGTATCTAGTGCCAGTACAGTTCAGCGCGTTTGCTCCCGGAATATCTGGTTTGGCTTTCGTAATCACTGGAAGTATGAAGTTACTGACTTAGCCGTTTGATTCTCGAAGAAGGTGCTAACTTTCTCGGACTGTTCGACCATCTATCTTCTTACTCATAATGAAATTAAGGTGCCCGTCGCTAAAATGTATAGAAATTTCTTCCACTGAACACGAAGTTATACTCTCGATATAATGCGTTAGGCTTTCGGAAGCTAAGTCCTTCGTTAAAGAGTTTGGTTCTATAACTATACGTAACGTTCTTCCACAGTTTGACTCTCTAATTTATTGTTCATACCCCGAATTGAGCTGTCTATTGCCAAAACAGTAAAGCGTATTTGCACTCGGAATACATGGTTTGACTATAGTGCGAATCAATGTGTTTCCCTGAACACGGTGTTATACTTCCGACCCATGGAGTTTGGCTCGCGGAATGTATGGTCTCCCTTAAAACGGCTCATTTTATTCCAATTGGAAGGGTTCTCGAACGGTTTGACTTTGTACTTTAATCTTTACAATGTGGATGAAGGTGTACATTGCCAATACTGTACGGCGGATATACACCCGGAATACTTGGATTCAATATCAGAATCAAAGGATAGCTGAAGCTTTTGATTTAGCCGTCCAACTCTCAATGAATATGGTAACGTTCTCGATCGGTTTGACCATCGTTCTTCCTTAGTAATCCATGAAATTAGAGTGTGCGTCTGCTAAAATGTCTACTGATTTGTTTCTCTCAATACGAACTTATACCCACGATACATCGGGATATGTTCTCGGAAGGTAAGGCCTTCCGTAAAAAGTTTGGCACAATACCAATTGGTAATATTCTCCGACGGTTTGACTCTCTGCTTTAGTATTCATACCGTGAATTAAAGTGTCCTCTGCCATTTCAGTACAGCGGGCAGACTCTCGGAATACCGGGTCTGACCTTCGAAAACAGAGGATAGGTGTCACTATTCATTAAGGGGATCGACTCTCGAAGAGTGCGGTCCCGTTTTCGGACTGATTGACACTAGATCTTCCTATTCATACATGAAAAACGTCTGCTAAAATCTCCACTAGTTCGTTTCCGTGAGCACTAATCAAGGCACCAGCCTCAGCGTGTTTGGTTATCGGAAGGTCAGGAATTCGGTAAATAGGATTACCTTATACCAATTCGTTATGTTCGCCGACAGCTTCGATCTGTACTTTAATATTCATACTCTGAATTGCGTTGTCTATTGCCAATACTCTACAGCGGGTTTACTCCAGGATTTCCTGATTTGCATCTCGGAATCACTGCATAGTTGGAACTAATGACATAGCTGTGATAATCTCAAAGAAGGTGTTTACGTTCTCGAACGGTTGGACGCTTCATCTTCTAACTCACAAATGAAATTAAGGGTGCCGTCTCTAAAATATATACTAATTTGATTCCTTGCACACGGAGTTATACTCTCGATACATGGGGATAGGTTCTCTGTAGCAAGGACTTCTGTAAAAAGGTTGATTGTATAGCAATGGGAATTATTGTACATTGGAATGAAGCCCTATTTTAATATTGAAACTGTGAATGAAGGTGTCTATTACCAATGCTGTTGAGCGGATTGACTCCAGGAATACGTCGTTTGGCTCTAGGAATCGCAGGATAGGTGCAGCTATTGACTGAGCCTTTCGACATACATACAGGGTGGTAACGTTCTCGAAAGTTTTGACACTCTACCATCAAATTTATGGAGGAATATAGTGTACCCATCATTAAAATTTATACTAATTTGCATACCTGAACACAGAGAAATACCGCCGATACAGTGTGATAGGTTCTAGGGCGATAAGTCCATCGGTAACATTTTTGACTCTAATGCAATATGTATCGTTCTACAACGGTATGACCGTCTGCATCAATATTCAAACCGACAATTAAGGTGTAAATTGCCAATACCCTTAAACGGATTTACTCTCGGATTACCTGCTTCGACTCACTTAATCACAGGGTGGGTGGAGCTGATGACTTATCCGTTCAACTCTCGCAGAAGGCGGCAACGTTTTCGAGCGGTTTGGACCTCAATCTTCTCATTCATACATGACGTTGATATGCCAGACCCCAAAATGTATAATAATTTGCGTCTGTGAACACGGAATGTTACTCTGGAAATAGAGGGTTAGACTCTCGGATGGTAAGGACTTCGGTAGACAGATTGACACTATTCCAATACGTGTCGTTCTACAACGATTTGTCCCCGTACTTTAACATTTATACCGTGAAATGCCCTGTCTAGAGCCAATACTCTTCTGCGGATATACTGCCGGAGTTCAAGGTATGACCCTCGGAATCCACAGGATAGGTGAAGCTATCGACATAGCCCTTCGATTCTCAAAGAGGGTGGTAATGTTCCCGAAATGTTGGCCACACTATCTTTTTAATCATACATGAAATTAAGGTGCCGGTCACGAAAATGATTACTAATTTGTTGCTGTGATCACGCTGTTATACCCTGGATACACTGGTTTAGGCTTTCGGACTGTACGGCCTTCAGCAAATCGTTTGACTTTATTCAAAACTGGTAACGTTCTCAAGCGGTTTGACGCTCGATCTTCTACATCGTACATGACACTACGGTGCACGGCAGTAGGATGTATACTAATTTGTATCTCTGAACACGCAGTTATACTCTCGGTACAGCGGGTGATGTTCGCGGAATGTAAGGCCCCCGGTATAAAGTGTGACACTCTACCAATGCGTAACCTTCTTCAACGGTTTAACTCTGCTCATTACCAATAATATTGCCAATACCGTTCAGCGGACTTACTCCAGGAATGCTTGGTTTGAATCGCGGAATGACGGAATCGGGGAAGCTATTGACTTAGCTGTTCGACTCTCACCGAAGGTGGTAACGTTCTCGACCGGTATGACGCTCGATCTTCTAATTCATACATGAAGTTAAGTTGCCCGTCACTGAAATGAATTTTAATTTCGTTACCTGGACACGAAGTTTTACTCTTGAATCTGCGGTTTTCCTCCGAAAATCTAACCCGCTCTATCGAGAGTATATCGCCATGTTCAGAGGTACAAACTAGCATACATTCTAGTGACGAGCACCATAATTTTGTGTATGAATTAGAAGATCGAGAGTAAACCCGTTCGAGAACGTTACCACCTTCTCTGGGAGATGAACGTCTAAGTCAATAGCTTTACCTATCCAGTGATTCGGAGAGTCAAACTATCTGTACCATAAGTATATCCGCTGATGAGAATTACCAGTGGATACCCTATCTCGCGGTTTGAATATTAAAGTAGAGCATGAAGCAGCTTGAGAACGTTACCAGTTGATATAAAGTCAAACGTATTTCCGAAGACCTTACCAGCCGAGATATTAACCCGCCGAATCGAGAGTTTAACTTTGTCCTCACAGATACAAGTTAGTATGCATTTTAGTGTCTGGCACCTTAATTTGATGTATAAATTACAACATCTGGGGTCAAACCTATCGAGGTCGATACCACCTTCTTTGAAACTCGAACGGCCGAGTCAATAGCCGCCCCAATCCAATGATTATGAGAGTCAAACCAGGTGTTCCGTGAGTACATTAGCTGTATAGTATGTCATTAGATACCCTATTTCGCGGTATGAACATTAAAGTGCA
>NIJG01001385.1:2511-23799 GCA_002201625.1 Euglossa dilemma | reverse complement strand
GATAGGTGAGACTATTGACTTATCCTTTCGATCCTCAAAGAAAGTGGCATCGTTCTGGAACGGTTTGACCCTCAATCATAATAGTTCATACTTGAAATTAAGGTGCCCGACATTGAAATGAAGATTAATTTCTTTCTCTGTACACGAAATTATACCCTCGATGATGCACGTGAGATTTGCGGAAATTAACGACTTCAATAAACGTTTTATTTTACACCAAATGGTAATGTTCTGAAACGGTTTGACGATCCCCATTAATATTCAAACCATGAATTTAGGTGGCTATTGCCAACACAGTTCAGAGGATTTACTCCCGGGATATCTGGTATGACTCTCGGAATCGCAGGATCGGTGAAGGTATCGACTTATCCGTTCGTCTCTCACAAAAGGCGGCAACGTTCTCGACTGGTTTGACAATCGGTCTTCTAATTCATACATGAACTTATGGTGACGTCACGAAATTGTACGCTAATGTGGTTCCCTCATCACGTAACAATACTCTCTATACGGCTGGTTAGCTTCCCCGAAGGTAAAGCCATCGGTAAAGTGTTTGAATGTATACCAAATGGCAATGCTCTCAAACAGTTTGACGCTGTACTTTAATACACAAGCCCTGATTTAACGTGTCGATTGCCAAAAGTGCACAGCGTATTGACTTTCGGAATACCTTGTTTGACCATCTGAATAACGGGATACGTGAAGCTACTGATTTAGCTGTTTGCCTCTCGAAGAAGGTGGGATCCTCCTGGAACTTTCTGACACTCGATTGTTCTATGCACACACGAAAATAAGTTGTCCGTCTGCTAAAGTGTGTATTGCTGCCGTCAGAACTAGGCATGAAACTCGGCAAACCGGGTTAAGTTCTTGGTAGCTTGTGTATTCGGTAAGAAGAATGACTCTATAATAATTGGTAATACTCCCCGACGGATCGTCATTTTACTGTAATATTCGTACCTTGAATTAAGGCGTCTATTGCCATTACCGTTTAGCGAATTTACTCCGGGAATTACTTATGTGTCTCTCGGAATCACAGGATATGTGATGATATTGCGTTAGCTACGCGACTCACAAAAAATGTGGTAACGTTGTTGATAGGCTCTACTCACGACTTTCTTATTCATACATGAAATTCAGGAGCATGTCACCAAAATGTATACTAATTTGCTTCTCCCGACACGAAGTTATATTCACGATACAACGGGATATGTTCACCGAAGGCAAGGCCTTGGGTTAAAAGTTTGACAATATACCAACATGTAACGATCTTCAACGGTTTGACACTGTACTTTGATAATCAAACGGTGACGTAAGGTGTCTTTTGACAATACTGCTCAGTGGATTTACTCCCGGAATAACTGGTTTTGCTATCGAAATCACTGGACAGGTGAAGCTATTGACTTAACGACTCTTGTCTTGACTCTCAAAGAAGCTGGTAACGTTCTGAAAGGCTTTAGCCCTCGATCTACTATGTCATACATGAAATTATGGTGCCCATAACTAAAATCTATACTAATCTGTTTCTCTGAACACGAAGTTATACTCTCGATAAGGAGGTTTATATTCTAGGCGGGTAAGGCTTTCGGTAAAAGGAATAACTATTTACAAATGGGTAAGCCTCCATAACAGTATGCGGTCTGCTGTAATATTTATTCCGAGAATTAAGGCGTCTATTGCCAATACTGTAAGGGGCATTTACTCCCGGAGTACCAAGTTTGCCTCTCGTACGCCTACGATACGCGAAGATATAGACTTAGACGTTCGTCTCTCACAGAAGGGAGCAACGTTCTCGTATGGTTTTTACCCTCGTTTTTCTAATTCACACATGAAATTAAGGCTCCCGTCACTGAATTGAAGACCAATTTCTTTCCCTGAACATGATTTCAACTCTCGAAACGGCGTTATTGCTTCACCGAGGGTAAGTCCATCTGTAAAGTGTTTGACTTTATAGCATTTGGAAATGCTCTAAGACGACTCCTCCGCAATACTTTAATATTCGCACCGTGAATTATGCTGCCTGTCGTGAATACTGTTCAGCGGATTTTCACCAGGAATACGTGGTGTGATTCGCGGAAACACAGGATATGTGAAGCTATTGACATTGCTGTCCGAATATTATATAAGGTGGCAATGGTCTCGAACGGTTTGACCATAGATGTCCATATTCCAACATAAAAGAAACGTGTCCGGCTGCTAAAATGTTTACTAATTTGATCGTTTGATCCCCACGCATGTCAATTGCTATGGAGGATTGAGTTCTCGGAATGTTATGTACAGGTTAAGAAGAATGACTTTATGCCAATTGGTTATGTTCTCCGCCGGCTTGACTCTCAACCTCAACACTCGTGGCGTGCAATAAGGTGTCTATTACCAATACTCTTGAGCGCGTCTGCTACTAGAATACGTGGTCTGACTCTCGCAATCACGGGATAGGTGACGCCATTGACATAGACGTGCGACATTCAATGCAGGTGGGACAGCCCACCAACTGTTCGACAATCGATTTTGCTATTCATATATGAAAATCTGTCCGTCTGCTAAACAGTCTACTAATTTTTCTCCGTGAGCACTCAGCATGATACACGATGTTCAGGGGACTTACTCCTAGAAGTCCAGGCTTGACTCTCGGAATCACGACTATAGGTGAAGCTGTTGACGTAGCCGATAGGCTCTCGAAGTAGCTTGAAACGTCCTCGAACGTTCTGACACTTGATCTTCTAATTCATAGACGAAACTAACGAGCCCGTTACTAAAATGTTTACTAATATGATTGTATGAACACGGTGTTATACCGACGATACTGCGGGGTTATATTTTCGGAGGGTAAAGTCTTCAGTAAAACCTTTGACATTATCCCAATTGGTAACGTTCTACAAAGGTTAGACTCTGTAGTTTAATATTCAAACCGTGAATAAAGAAGTCCACCGCCTATAGTGTACACCGGATTGATTCTCGGAATACCTGGTTTGACTATCAGAATCACTGGAAACGTGAACATATTAACTTCGCCGTTCATCTCTCAATGAAAGTGGAAACGTTCCCGAACGGTTTGTCCCCCCATCTCCAAATTGGTACTTGAAATTAAGGTGTCCATCGGCAAAATGAATTCGAATTTGCTTCTCTGAACAGGAAGCAATGCCCTAGATATAGGGGCTTATCTTCTGGGGAGGTTAGATCTTCTGTAAAACGTATAACTTTATTCGATTACGTAACACTCTACATCGACATGACGGTCTGCATTAATATTCATTCCTAGAATTAAGGTGTTTATTACTAACATTGATCGGGGCATTTACTGCCGGAATATCTCGCTTGACTTTCGGAATCACAGGACACATGAAGGTATTGAATCAACCGATCGTATTTCAATGAATGTGGCAACAATCTTGACAGCTTGACCCACGATCTTCATATTCATTGATGAAATTAAGGTGCCCATGACTGAAATGAATACTAATTTCATTCCCTGAACACGAAGTTCTGCTCCAGATGACGCGGGTGAGGTTCGCGGAGGTTAATGTCTTCGGTAAAACAATTGTCTTCATAGCTGTTGGTGACGTTCCCAGCCGGCTTGACACTCTGCCTTAATATTCAAACCATGACGCTCTGAATCAAATGATAGGTGATGCTATTGAGATAGCTGTCCGACTCCCACAGAAGGTTGTAACTTTCTCGAACGGCTTGATCCCCAATCACCTAATTCGTACGCAAGAATAAGGTTCCCATCACTGTAATTAATACTAATATAATTTTCTGAACAGTAAGTTATACTCTTGGTACAGCGTGTTAGGCTTTCTGCGTGTAAGGTCTCCAGTAAAGCGTTTGACTTCATACAAATTGACAACGCACTGAAACACTTTGACGCTCTTCTTTAATATTCAAGCGGAAAATTGAGGTGTTTGTTGCCAATACAGTTCAGCAGATGTACCTCCGGAATACTTTTACTCTTGGAATAACAGGACAGGTGAAACTGCAGACTTATTCGTTCGACTGTCAAGAAAATGCGGTAACATTCTCGAACTGTTTGACAATCGATCTTCGAATTCATTCACGAAATGAAGGTGCCCGTCACTAGAATTTAAAGTAATATGTTCCACTGAACTCCATATTATCCGCGCGATTCGTCGCGTTAGACTCTCGGAGGTTACGGTTTTCTGCCAAACGTTTGACTTCAATACAATTGGTAACGCCCTAAAGCGGATTGACATAATACCTTCGTATTCAGACCATGAATTAAGGTGAACAATGCCAACACCTTTCAGCGGATTTACTCTTGGAATACCTGGTTTGTCTCTCGGAATCACAGGTTAAGTGTAGATACTAACTTAGCCCTTCATCTCTCAGGGAATGAGGTAACGTTCCCGAACCATTTTACCCTTCACCTTCTCACTCATACATGAAATAACAGGGCCCGTCACTAAAATGTACACACATTTGCTTATCTATACACGACGTTGTACTGTCTATACTGCCGGTTAGCTTCTCGTATCGTAATGTCTCCTTTAACGAGGTCATCCACGGCATGAATCTCTTCATTATTATTCACACTGCGAAATAGGGTAACTAGTGCAGTACTGTGCAGCGTATTTACTCCCGGAATACCTTGTTTGATCCTCGGAATCACAGGATATATGAAGCTATTTGCCTAGCCGTACGAAACTAGAAGAAGGTGGTAACGCTCTCGAACGCTTTGACTCTCGATGTTTATATTTGTACACAGGCATGTGCGCTCGTCCCCTGAAATGCCCACTAATCTGTTTCTGTTTACATTATGCAGGTCGCTCGCCACACCAGGATTGGATATCGGAATTTAGGGTATTCAAAAAAGGCATGGCCCTATACGAACTGGTAATGTTCTCCGACGGTTTGGCTCCCTACATTAGTAATACTACTGCGAAATATGATCTCAGTTGCCACTAATCTTCAGCGGATTTCCTCGGATATTACCTGATTTGTCTCTCGGAGGCACAGGATAGGTGAAGCTATTGACCTAGCCGTTCGACTCTCAAAGAAACTACAGTGTTAGCAGTTCGAACCTCAAGGATGGTAGTCACGTTCTCGTATGTTTTAACACTGGGTCTTCGAATTCGCANAATGAGGTAACGTTCCCGAACCATTTTACCCTTCACCTTCTCACTCATACATGAAATAACAGGGCCCGTCACTAAAATGTACACACATTTGCTTATCTATACACGACGTTGTACTGTCTATACTGCCGGTTAGCTTCTCGTATCGTAATGTCTCCTTTAACGAGGTCATCCACGGCATGAATCTCTTCATTATTATTCACACTGCGAAATAGGGTAACTAGTGCAGTACTGTGCAGCGTATTTACTCCCGGAATACCTTGTTTGATCCTCGGAATCACAGGATATATGAAGCTATTTGCCTAGCCGTACGAAACTAGAAGAAGGTGGTAACGTTCTCGAACGCTTTGTCTCTCGATGTTTATATTTGTACACAGGCATGTGCGCTCGTCCCCTAAACTGCCCACTAATCTGTTTCTGTTTACATTATGCAGGTCGCTCGCTACACCAGGATTGGATATCGGAATTTAGGGTATTCAAAAGAGGCATGGCCCTATACGAACTGGTAATGTTCTCCGACGGTTTGGCTCACTACATTAATAATACTACTGCGAAATATGATCTCAATTGCCACTAATCTTCAGCGGATTTCCTCGGATATTACCTGATTTGTCTCTCGGAGTCACAGGATAGGTGAAGCTATTGACCTAGCCATTCGACTCTCAAAGAAACTACAGTGTTAGCAGTTCGAACCTCAAGGATGGTAGTCACGTTCTCGTATGTTTTAACACTGGGTCTTCGAATTCGCACATGTCATTATGGTGCCCGTCACTGAGATCTACACCAATTTGCATCGATGAACACGAAGTTATACTCCCGATACAGCGGATCAACATTTCGGGCGGTAAGGCATTCTGTAAGTAGTTTTACCCGACACGAATATTGAATGTTCTACAACGTCTTGACTGCCGGCTTTAATATTCTAACCGTGAATTGTGGTGTCTATTGCCAATACTCTTCAGGGTATTTTCTCCCGGAACATCTGGTTTGACTTTTGGAATCACAGGATATGTGAAGCTATATACTTAGCTGTTCGACTCTCAAAGGAGGTGGTAACGATCTCGAACAGTTTGATGCTCGATCTTCTAATTCATACATGACGTTATGGTTTCCGACTGCAAAAACGTCTTGTAATTTGTTCCCCTGAACTCGAAGTTATACCCACCGTACATCGGGTTATGTTCTCGGAAGGCATGGTATCTGCTGAGGAGCGTGGCGTTATATCAATTGGTAACGATCTCCAGCGGCTTGATTCTGTTCTTTAACAATCATACAGTGAGTTGAGGTGTTTATTGCCAATACTGTTCGGCGACTTTACTCCTGGAATACCTGATTTGCCTGACGGCATCACAGGATAGGTGAAGGTACTGACTCAGCCGTTCGACTCGCGACGAAGGTGATAACGATCTCAAACTGTTTGAACCTTGATCATCTAGCTCATACATGAGATTAAGTTGCCAAACACCAAAGTGTATACCAATTTGCTTCTCTGAACACGAAGAAATACCCTCGACACAGCGGATTAGCTTCACGAAAGGTAGAGCCATTGGTAAAAAGTTTGACTTTATTCCAATTGGATACGCTCACAAATGATTTGACGCTCTACTGCTAACCGTGAACGAAGGTGTCTATTGGAAATACCGTACAGCGCATTTGCTCCCGGAGTATCTGATGTGACGGTCGGATTCATAGGATATGTGATGCTAATAACATGGCCATGCGAATCTCCATGGAGTTTGTAACGTTCCCGAACGCTTTGACCCTCCATTCTGATATTTATACACAAACATGTGCTGTCCGATCGCTAAAATCTCTTCTAATTTGTTTCCGCAAACATTAAGCAGGACACTCACTACAGCGGGTTATGTCCTCGGATGGTATTGTATTCGGAAAGAGGAATGAATATATTCGAATTTGTAATGCTTTCCAACGGCATTACTCCCTACTTTGATATTAATACCGTGAATTATGGTGTCCATTGACACTACTGTTCAGGGCATTTACTTCAGATGTACCTGGTTTGGCTTTCGGAATCACGCGATAGCTGAAGCTATTGACTTAGCCGTTCGATTCTAATGGATTGGGGTTACATTCACGTACTGCCAGACTCTCGATTTTGTTGTTCATACTTGAAAATAACGTATCCGTCTGCGGTAATGTTTGCAAATTTCTATCCTTCCACATTGAGCAAGGCACTCGATACAGCGGGTCAGGTTCTTTTAAGGTAAGATATTCTGTGAAGGAATGACATTATACGAATTTTTATCGTTCTCCGACAATTTCACTCTCTACTTTAATATTCATAGCGTGAATTATTGCGTCTATTGCAAATACCGCTCAGTGAATATAATCCCGGAATACCTGCATTCACTCTAGGTATCACAGGATAAGTGAAACTATTGACGTAGCTATACGAATCTCGAAGAAGGTTGTAACTGTCGCGGACGGTTTGGCCCTGACCTTCATATTGATACTTGAAACTAAGGTGCCTGTCCCAAAAATTTATAGAAATTTGTTGCACTGGACACAATGTTATACTCTCGACACGGCGGGATAGATTCACCGCAGGTAAGGCTTTCAGGAAAAGTTTGACATGATACGAATTCGTAACGTTCTCAAATGGTTTGTCGCTTCGCTATAATATTCAAGCCGTGATATATGGTGTCTAATGCCAATACTGTTCGGCGGATTTACTCACGGAATCACATGATAGCTGAAGTTATTGATTTAGCTGGTCAGTCTCACAGAAGGGGCAACTTTCTCTATAGGTTTGACCCTCAATCTTCTGATGCATACATGAAATTAAGGTGCCCGTCACACTAGTGTATAATAATTCGTCCGTCATAAGACGGGGTTATACTCTCGATACAGTGGAGTTATGCCCTCGATACATATCCGGAGAGTAATGTCTTCAATAAAACGTTTGACATTATACTAATTGGTAAAGTTCGCAAGTGGAGTGACACACTACTTTAATATTAAGACCGTGACTTATGGTGTCTCATGCCTATAACATTCAGCGGATTTACTCCAGGAATACGTATTACGACACTCGGTATCACAGGACATGTGGAGCTACTGATTTATCCGTTCAACCATAAAGGAAGGTGATAACATTCCCGAAAAGCTTGACATTGGGTCCTCCAATTTATACATGAAATTACAGTGCCCGTCACTAAAATGTACACTAATCTGCTTCACTGAAGACGGAGTAATACCCTCGATATATTGGGTTAGCTTCTCAGAATGTAAGGCCTTCGGAAGGAAGTTTTACTCTATAGAAATAGGTAACGTTCTACAACGGATTGACTCTGCACTTTAATATATACATCGTGAAATGTCGTGCCTAATGCTAATACTGTTCAGCCGCTTTACTCCAGTAATACCTGGCATGACTCTCGGAATCACAGGACTTGTGAAGCTATTGATTCGGCCGTGCGTCTCCCACAGAAGTTGGCAATGTTCTCGAGCGGTTTGATCCTCGACCTTCTGACTCGCACATGAAGTTAACGTGATCGATTCTGAAATGAATTCTAATATCGTTCTCTGAACACGAACTTATTCTATCCATGAAGCCGGTGACGTTAGCTGAAGGTTAGGCCCTCGGTGAAACGTTTGACTTTATTACAGTTGTTAACTATCTCAAACGTTTTGACGAACTACTTTGACATCAACCCGCGATGTAAGGTGTCCATTGGCAATACTGAACAGCGGATTGACTGGCAGAGTATTGCCAATACTGTTCGCCGGACTTACTTCCGGAATACCAGATTTGACTATCGGAATCACAGGATGGGTGCAGCTACTGTCTTATCCGTTCGATTTTAAGGAATGTGATAACGATTTCGAAAGGTCTCGCACTCGATCGTGTAATTCATACATGGAGTCATACCGCCGGTCAACATTATCAATTAAAATAGAGTAATCCTTTTTAACCAATACATTGCCTTCCGAGAACCTATCCCGCTGCAGCGAGTGCCTATCTTTGTTTTCACGGAACCAAATCAGTAGACATTTCAGCAGAAAGAAACCTCAGTTTCACGTATGAATAGCAAAATTGAGAGTCAAACTGTTCGAGAACGATAGCACCTTCTTTAAGGGTCGAAGGGCTATGTCAATCGCATCACCTATACTTTGATACCCAGGGTGAATCAAGAAATTCTGCGTGTAAACACGCAGTACAGTATTGGCAATAGACACCTTAATGTTCGATATAAGTAGTGATAAGGAGATTCGAACCATCACAGAGCTTTAGATACTGGTATAGGATCGAACATTTTACCGGAAACCTTACCCTCCGAGGACCCAATCCGCTATAGCGACTATCTTGAGAATGTTCGCGAAAACAAATTTGGACACATTTTGCGGACGGGCACCACATGTCTGTGTGTATATATCAGCATCGAGAGTCAGAGCGTCCGGGAACGTTTCCACCATCCTTGAGGTTCGTGCGACTAAATCAAAGCACTCACCTTTCCTGTGATTCCCAGAGTACAACCAGGTACTGCGGCAGCAAATCCGGTGAACAGAATTGGCAACAAACACCCTAATTCGCGGTTTCATTATTAAAGTAGAGAGCAAGACCGGTTGAGAACGTCACCAATTGGTATAATGTCAAATGCTTTACCGAAGTCGTTACCTTCCGCGAACTTCACCGGCTTCATAGAGAGTGTAACGTCGGATTCTGTGCTAGAAATCAGTCTTCATTTCGGTGGTGGGCACCGTATCTGCTTGCATGAATTGGAAAATTACGGTTCAAACCGATGAGGAACGCTACCAGCTTCTTTGCGAGACGAACGGCTAAGTCATTGATTTTACGTATCCTGCAATTTCGAAAGTCAATGCAGATATCCGGGGAGTAAACAAGCTGTGCTGCATTGGCAACAGATACCATAATTCACAGAGGGAATATTAATGTAGGCCTTCAGACCATTGCAGAACATTACCTATTGGTATAGAGTCAAATTTTTACGGAAGGCTTCACCGTCCGAGAAACCTAGGCCGGTGTAGAAAGTGCATTGCAGACTGTCCGCGGAAACAATTAGTATATATTTTAGCAGGCCGACACATCATTTCCGAGTAAGAATAGCATAGTCGAGAGTCAAACAGTCCGAGAACGTTACTACCTTCTGTGAGATTCGCGGGGCTAAGAGAATAGCCTCGCCCATCCTGTGATTTCCAGAGTCAAACCAGGTATTCTTCAAGTAAATCAGCCCTGCCAGAATTGGTAATACACACCGTAATTCACGGTTTGAATATAAAATTAGATCGTCAAACCGTTGTAGAACGTTACCAATTGCTCTAAAGTCAAAGGTTTTACCGAAGACCTTGCCCCCCGATGAACTAATCCGCTATATCGGTAGTACAACTTCATGGTCAGGGAAAGAAATCTGTCTTCATTTCAGTGACGGGCTCCTTAACTTCATGTATGAATAAGAAGATCGAATGTCACACCGATCGACATCGTTACCACCGTCATTGAGATTAGCATGGCTAGGGCGATATCTTCAACCATCCTGTAACTCCGAGCATCAAACATGTCATAACGGGAGTAAATCTGCTGAATTATATAGGCAATTGACACCATAATTCACGGTATGAACGTTAAAGTAGAGAGTCAAACTGTCGGAAATCATTACCAATTGTTACTGAGTCACTCTTTTTACCGATGACCTTTCCTTCCGAAAACATAACTCGCTTTATGGAGACAATATTTTCGTGTCCATGGAAACAAATTTGTATACGCTTATGTGACGTATACCTTAATTTTATGTACGAGTTACAACAGCGAGTGTCAAACCGTTCCGCAACGCTACCTCCTTCTTCGATAGCCGAACTTCTAGGTCAACAGCTACACCCATCCTGTGACTTCGAAGGTCGAAACAGGTACTGCGGGGGTAAATTCGCTGAACAGTATTGCGAATAGACACCTTAGTTCACGGTTTGAATATAAAAGTAGAGAGGCAAACTAGTGGAGGGCATTACCAAATGTTACAAAGTCATTCTTTTTACCGAGTACCTTACCTTCCGAGGACATAACCCCTTGTAGTGAGTGTCTTGCTTAGTTCTCACGGAAACAAATAACTAGACATTTAGGCAGACGGAGACCTTATTCTCATGTCTGAATAGCAAAATCGAGAGTCAATCCACTCGAGAGAGTTACCACCTTCATTGGGACTCGAACTGCCAAGTTTATAGCTTCACATATCCTAGGATTCGTGGAGTAAAACCAGGTATACCAGCAGTAAATACGCTGAATAGTATCATACAACATAGCAAAAACATTGCTACACATAGCAAAATGCTTGTCTCTATACCAATACCTAACGTTCGGCAACGGCTTGACGTTCCGGTTTAACATTCAAACCGTGAATTAGGGCGCCTATTGCCAATAGTGTTGACTACTGATATACTTAATGCGACTCTCAGAATCACAGGATAGGTGAAGCTATTGACGCAGCCGTTCGACTCCAGGAGAAGCTGGTAACGTTTTCGAAAGGTTTGACACTCGATCTTCTGACTCATAAATGAAATTAAAGAGACCCTCGCTCAAATGTTTACTAATTTGACTCTCTGAACACGAAGTCATACCCGCGATGCTTCGGTATATATTCTCGGAAGGTAAGGTATCCGTTAAAGAGTATGACGTTATACGAATTGGTAGCATTCTCAAACGGTTTGAAGTTCTACTTTAGTATTCATACCGTGAATAAAGATGTCCATTTACAATAGTGTAACGGGGATTGACTCCTGGAATTCCAGGCTTGAATCTGGGATTCACAACTGGAGGTGAAGCTATTGACTGAGCCGTTCGACTCCCAAAGAAGGTCGTATCGTTGTCTAACTATTTGACACTCAATCTTCTAATTCATGCATGAAACTATGGTGTCCGTCACTAAGATGCATACTAAGTTGCATCTCTGAGCACAAAGTTATACTCTCGATACAGCGGGATACGCTCACCGAAGGTAAGGTCTTCGATAAATAGTTTGACTCTACGCCAATAGGTAATGTTCTGCAAAGTATTGACTCTCTACTTTAATATCCATACTGTGAATTGAGGTGTCTATTGCCGATACTGATCAGCGGACTTACTCTCGGAATACCTGGTTCTAGTCTCCGAATCGCAGGAAAGGTAATATTATTGACATAGCAGTTCGTCACTCACAGCAGGGTGTAACGGTCACAAACGGTTTGTCACTCGATCGTCTTATTCACGCATACAATTAAGGTGCTCCTCAGTAAACGTATATTAGTTCGTACCTCTGCACAGGGTCTTATACTCCGGATGCAGCGGGGTTGCTTTTCGGAGGGCAAGGCATTCTGTATGACGTTTGAACCCACGCGTATAGGCACTGTTATATATCGGATTGACGGCCAGTTTTAATATTTAAACCGTGAATTGAGGTGTCTATTGCCAATTATGTACAATGCATTTACTCCCGGAATATCTGGTTTTACTTTCCGAATCACAGGATTGGTGATGCTATTGACTTAGCCGATCGACTCTCGCAGAACGTGGCAACGTCCTTGAGCGGTTTGACACTCGATCTTCTGACTCATACATGAAGTTAAGTCACTGAAATGAATAATATTATCCATCAGCGAACACAACGTTATACTCTCAAAACTGCGCGTAAGCTTCTCGGAAAGTATGGCCTTCTGTAAAAAGTTTGACTCCATCCGAATACGAGAGGATGTACCACACTCAGACTCCGCAGCTTAGCATTTATACCGTCAAGTAGGATGTCTAGTGCTAATACTGTAGAGCCGATTTACTCCTGCAGTATCTCGTTTTGCTCTCGGAATCACAGGATAGGCTCAAGATATTGACCTTGCCGTTCGACCTCAAGGAAGATAGCAATGTTCTCAAACGCTTTGACAATCGATATTCTAATTGATACATGAACTTAAGTTGCCGTCACTATAACTTACAGTAATGCGTTTCTCTAACCACGAAGTAATACTCTCGATACGGCGGGTTAGCTTCTGGGATGGTAAGGCTTTCGGTAATGGGCTTGACTCTTTACCAATAGGTATCGTTGTACAACGGTTTTACGCTCTACTTTATTATTCGAGTCGTGAATTAAGGTGTCAATTACCAATACTGTGCAAGCGGATAGACTCCCGGAGTACTTGGTTTAACTCTCGGTATCAGAGGATATGTAAAAGCTGGTCACTTAGACGTTCGACACTCAAAGACGGTGGTAACGTTATCGAACGGACTGAATCTCGATTTTGCTATACATACAGGAAAATATCTTGTCCATCTGCTATAGCGTCTAATAATTTGTCTCCATGAATAATAAGCAAGACACTACCTACGGCGGTACTCGGAGGGTAAGATATCCGGTAAAGCGTTTAACTGGATACTAATAGGTAACGTTGTACAACGGACTGACTCTGTACTTTAATATTTATGCCGTGAATTAGTGTGTCTAATGGCTATGCTGTATAGGGGATTTACTCCCTGAATACCTAGTTTGTCTCTCAGAATAACAGGAAACGTGAAGTTTTTGACACAGCCGTACGAATCTCAGACATGGGGGTTACGTTCTCGAACGGTTTGGCTCTCGGTCATATTTTCATACATGATATTGAGTTGCGCGGCACTAAAATGTATACTAATTCGTATCTCTGATCTCGAACTTATACTCTCGATGCAGCGGGTTACTATCTCGGAGGGTAAGGTTTTCGGTAAAACTTATGACACTATACTTATTGGTAACGTACTACAAGGGTTGGTCTCTGTACTTCAATATTCAAACCGTGAATTAAGGTGTCCATTCCCAATAGTGTACAGCGGATGGACTACCGTAATACCTGCTTTGACTATCGGATTAACAGGATAGGTGAAGCTATTCATATAGCCGTTCCACTCTCAAAGAAGGTGGGATCGCTCTCGAACGATTTGACTGTAGATTTTTCTATTGATACACGAAAGTATGGCGTCCGTCTGCTAAAATGTCTCCTAAGTTGCTTCTGTGAGCACTAAGCATGATACTCGCTATAGCGGTTTTCGTTCTAGGAAGGTAATGTATTCGGTAAAAGGAATAACTTTATACCAAATGGTAACGGTTTCAAACGGTTTCAAGCATCACTTTAATATTGATACCGTAACTTAAAGTTGCTGATGCCAATACCGTAAATCGGACATAGTCCTGGAATGCCAGGCTTCACTATCGGAAATACAGGACAGGTGAACCTATGGACTTATCCGCTCGCCTCGCAAAGAAGGTGGTAACGATCATGAACCATTTCATGCTCGATGTTCTTATTCATACATGAAAGTAAGGTGTACGTCGCTAAAATGTATATGATTTTCTTCCTCTGAACACAAAGTTATACACTCGATATATTGAGTTAGGCTTTCGGAAGTTAAGGGCTTCGATAAGGATTATGACTCTCTTCCTGTACGTGTCGTTTTTCCGAGGTGTGTCTCTCTACTTTATTATTCATGTGTCGAATTGATGTGTCTATTGCGAAAACTGTTCAGCGGGTTTACTCCCGGAATACCTGGCGTGGCTCTCGTTATCACATGATAGGTCAAGCTATTGGCTTTGCAGTACGACTTTCAGATTCGTTGGTATCGTTCTGGATCTGTTTGACCATAGATATTCTAATTCATACATGAATTTAAGGTGCCTGTCACTAAAATATATACTAATTTGTCTCACTGAACACGTACTTATACTATCGATATATCGGGTTAAGGTCCAGGAATGCAAGGTATCCGGTAAGGGCTATGACGTTATACCAATTGGTTACGTTCTCCAGCTGTTTGACTCTGTACTTTAATATTCATACAGTGAGTTGAAGTGTTTATTGCCAATACTGTGTAGCGCATTTACTCCTGGAACACCTGATTTGCCTCTCGGAATCAGAGGATAACTGCAGGTATTGACTTAGATATGCGACTTTCAAAGACGGTGGCAACGTACTCGAACGCTTTGAATCGTTATTGATATTTGTACACAAACATGTGGTCTCAGTCTGCGAACATGGCAACTAATTTGTTTCCGTTGTCATTCAGCAGGACACTCGCGACAGCAGGCTTGATTCTCAGAAGGTATTTGGTACATGGTTTTGCTTTGATAGTCATAGGAGTGGTGAAGCTATTGACTGAGGCGTTCAACCTTCAAAGATGGTGGTAACGTTCTCAAGCGGGTTGACACCCTATCTTTTGTTTTATACATGAAACTAAGGTGATCGTGACAAAAATGTATGCTAATTTTTTCCTCTGAACGCGCTGCTATACTCTCTATACAGTGGGCTATGTTCTCGGAGGTTAAGGTCTTCGGTGAAGCGATTTACTCTATAACAATTGGCAACGTTCTCCAACGGTATGGCGCTCGATCTTCTAATTAATACCTGACGTCAAGGTGCACCTCACTAAAGTGAAGACTAATTTCTTCCTCTGGACAGGAAGTTTTACTCTCGATACAGCGGGTTTGATTCACGGCATGTAAGGTGTATGTAAGGCGTATGTCGTTTTACCAATTGGTAACGTTCTCAAACAGCTTGACTCTCTACTTCAATATTCACGCCATGATTTGTGGTGCCTATGGACAATACAGTTCAGCGAATTTACACCCGTATTCCCTGAGATGACTCTCGCAAACACAGGATAGGTGAAGCTATTGTCCTAGCCGTTCGACTCTCAACGAAGGTGGTAACGATCTCGAATGACTTGACACTGGATCATCGAATTCACACATGATTTCATGGTGCCCGTCACTAAAATGTATTCTAACCTAAGACGAAGTTGTATCCTCGATGACGCGAATTATGATCGCGGCAAGTAGAGCCTTCGCTAAAACGCTCGGCCGCATGGCAATTGGCAACGTAATCAAACGGTGTGCCGCTCTATTGGAATGTTCTAACTGTGATCTTCAGGTGTCTATTGCCAATACTGATAAGCCTATTTACTCCCGAAATACCTAGTTTGACTCTCGGTATCTCGGGACACGTAAAGCTATTCACTTAGCCGTCTATTACAGAAGGGGGTAACGTACTGGAATGGTTTGACCCTCAGTCTTCTTATTCATGAAGCAATTAAAGTCCCCGCCTCTAAAATGTTTTGCTAGTTTGATACTCTGAGCGCGAAGTTACTCTCTCGACGCAGCGGGTTATCTTCTCGGAAGGTAAGGCCATCGGCAAAAAGCTTGACTCTATTGCAATATGTAACGTTCCACAGCAGATTCAACCAGCACTTTAATATTTATACCGTGAATTAATGTTTCTATTGCAAATACTGCTCAGCGGGATTGCTCGCGGATTGACTGGTTTAACTATCGGAATCACAGGATGGGTGAAGCTGTTGACTTGCCCTTTCGATACCCAAAGAAGGTGGAAACGTACTAGAATGGTTTGACGTTTGATCTTCACATTCATACATGAAATTAAGGAGAACGTCACTCCAATGTATTCTAATTTGTTAGCGTGTACACTAAGCAACAGGTTAGCTGCTGCGGGATAGATACAGGGAAGGTCAGGTAATTGGTAAAAGGATTGACTTCATACCAACTGCTAATGTTCTGGAAACGTTTCATGCTCTAGTTTAATATTAAAACCGTTATTTAACGTGTCCGATACCAATAGTGTACAGAGGATTGTACAGAGGATACCGGCATACCTGGTTTGCCTATCGGAATAGCAGGATAGGTGAAGCTATTGAATTAACCGTTCGACTCTAAAGGAAGGTGGCATCGTTCTCGAAAGTCTTGCCTCTCGATAATTCTGTCCATACATGAAAATAAGGTGTGTCTCTACTATAATGTCTACTGATTTGTTTCCGTGAACAGTAAGTAAGACACTGGCTGCTGCGCGTTAGGTTCTCTTAAGGTAAGGTATTCCGTACGAATAATGACCTTATACGAATTGGTAATTCTCTACGACGGTGTTCAGACTTTACTTTACTATTCAGACCGAAAATTACGGTGCCCATTGCTACTACTCTTCAACGGATTTACCTTCGGAAGACCTAGTTTGTCTCTCGGAACCACAGAATAGGTGAAGCAATTGACATAACCATTCGACCCTCAAAGTGGGTTGTATCGTTCTCAAACGGATTGACTCTTGATTTTGTTATTTATTCATTAGAATGTGCTGTCTGTCTACTGGTATGTCGACTAGTTTGATTCCGTGAATAATAATCGAGGCCCATGACACAGCGTGTTCGGCTCTCGGAAGGTAAGGTATTCGGAAAATGAATGACTTAATACGAAATGGTAATGTTCGCCGACGGTTCAACTCTCTACTTTTGTATTCACACCCTGAATTAAGGTGTCTATTGCCAATACTGTTCAGCGGACTGACTTCCTGAATTCCACATTTGACGCTCGGAATTAGAGGATAAATAATGCTATTGATTCAGTGCTTCTAACTTCAAAAGGGGCAGTAACGTTCTCGACAGGTTTGACCCGGGATCATGTAATTCATAAATGAAATTAGGTGCCGTCACTAAAATGTATACCAGTTTCCTTTTCTGGTCATAAAGTTGTGCTCTCGATACAGAGGGTTAGGTTCTCGGAAGGCATGGCCATCGGTAAAAAGTCTGACTCTATACCAATAAGTAACGTTTTACATCGGTCTGACACTGTGCTATAATACCCATAGCGTGAATTAGGCTGTCTACTGTCAATACTGATCTGCATATTTATTCTTGGAATACTTGGTTTGACCCGCGGAATAACAGGATAGTTGGTGCTATTTTCTTAACTGTTCGACTCTCAGAGATGGTGGTAACGATCTCGAAAGGTTAAACACTCGATCTTCTAATTCTGACATGAAATTAAGGAGCGCGCCTCTAAAGTGACATCTTATGTGTTTCCATGAACTTTAAGCAAGGCATTCCATATAGCGGGTTGGACTACTCGGGAGGTAAGGTCTTCGGTAAAACGTTTGACTTTACAGCAATTGGTAACGCTGTCGAACGACTTGACGCTCCACTTTAATATCGAAACCGTGAAATAAGTTGTCTATTGCCAAAACTGTTCAGCGTACTTACTCGTGAAGTGCCTGGGTTGACCCTCCGAGTTAAAGGATATGTGAAGCGATTGACTTATTCGATCGCCTCCCACAGATGGTGGTCACCTTCTCGAACCAATGGACCGTCGATCTTCTAATCCATGCATGAAATTAAGGTGCTCGTCACTAATATGTATACTATTTCGCACCTCTGATCAGCAGGTTATACTCTCGATACAGCGGGTCAGTTTTTCAGAGGGTAAGGCATCCTGTCAGTGGTTTGATCCTACACCAATATGTTAGGTTCTACAACGGTTTGACGGTCTGCTTTATTATACATACCGTAAATTAAGGTGTCAATTATTATTTCCGTACCGCAGATAGACTCCCGGTATACCTCGTTTGACTGTCGGAATCATGGGCAGGTGATGCTACTGGCTTAGCTGTGCGACTCTCAAGAAAGGTGCTAACGTTCTCAACTGTTTGACTCTCGATCCTCTGGTTCATTGATAAAATTAAGTTGCCCGTCACTAAAATCTATACTAATGTATTTCACTGAACATGAAAAGATATTCTCGGAACAGTGGGTTTCTTTCTTGGCATGTTTCTTGGAAACAAATTAGTAGACATGTTAGCAGACGGGCTCGACATTTCCTTGTACAAATTACAGGGAAGAGGGTCAAACCGATCCAGAACGTTGCCGCCTTCTTAGTGAATCGTACATCTATGACAATAGCTGAACCTATCCTGTGATTCTGAGGGACAGACCTGGAATTCCTGGAGTCAGTGCGCTGTACACTACATAGAATGGACACCTAAATTCACTGTTCGATTATTAATGTAGAGCACGAAAGCGTTTGAGAACGATACCAGTTTGGTGTAATGACAAACGTTTTTCCATTGACCATACTCCATACCGAGAAACTAAGCCGCTGTACCGATAGTGTCAACTGGAGTTCAGAGAATTATTTCTCATAATTTCTCATAATGACGGGCACCTTTATTTCATGTATGAATATGAATATCGAGAGTCAAATCTTTGGGGGACGCTACCAACTTTCTTCAGTGTCGCACAGCTAAGTCAATAACATCACCGATCCTGCGACATTAAGGGTCAAAGCAGGTATTCCGGGAGTATATCCGTTGAACGGTATTGGCATTGTCACCATAATTCATGGAATGTATTTTAAGGTAGAATGTCAAGCCGTTTGAGAATGCTAGCAACTGCTATAAAGTCAAACGCCTAACACAACACCTTACCCTCCGAAAGCCTATCGCGCTGTACCGAGATTATGACATGGTGTTCAGAGGAACAAATTGCTATACATTTTAGTGACTGGCACCATAATTTCATGTATGAGTTAGAAGATCGAGTATCAGACCTTTCGAGAACGTAACTACCTTCTTTGAGAGTCGCACAGCTACGCCAATAGCTTCACCTATCCTGTGATTCCGAGAGACAAACCAGGTATTCCGCGACTGAGACCGCAGAACAGTATTGGAATTAGACACGCTATACACGTTATCGACATTAGGGCGCAATATCAAACAATTGTTCACCGTTACCTGTTGCTATACGTTGAACCTATTTACCGAATACCATATCTTCCTCGAACCTATCCCGCTGTATCCAGTACCATACTTAATGGCCATGGAAACCAATTGGTAGACTTTTTAGCAGATGCACAGCTTTGTTGCATGTATGAATAGCAAAATCGAGATTCAAACCGTTGCAAAACGATTACACCGTCTTGGAAAGACCCACATCTATGTCTGTAGCTTCTCGTGTCGTGTGACTGCGAGAGTCAGACCACGTATTTTAGGCTTAAATGCGCTGAACTATATTGGCAATAGATACCGTAATTCACGGCATGAATACTGAGGTTGGGAGTCAATCCGCCGGTGAACATTATCAATTGATATAAAATTATTCCCTTTAACCTATACCTTAAATTCCGAGAACGCATGCCGCTGTAGCGTGTGTCATGCCTAGTGCACAAGGAAACGAATTAGTAATCATTCTGACGGGCGGACACCTTATCTTCATGTATGAATAAAATAAGCGGGAAACGAACACTTCGAGAACGTTCCCACCATCTTTGGGAGTCGAACGGCCAGGTAAATAGAGTCACAGATGCAGTGATTCCCAGATTCAGACGAGGTATTCCAGGTGTAAATCCGCAGTACAGTATCGACTTTAAAGACCTCACATCCCGGTATAAATATAAAAGTACAGTGTCCCCTAGTTGTGCCACGTTACCCATATGTAAAAAGTCTAACTTTCCACCGAAGGCCTTACCTTCCGAGAAGCAAACCCGCTGTATCGAGAGTATGAATTCGAGGTCAGAGTATCAAAATAGTATCAATTTTAGTGACGGGATCCATAATTTCATTACGGATAAGAAGATCGAGTGTCAAAGTGCTCGAGAACGTTACTACCCTCTTTGTGATTCGAACGGATAAGTCAATATCTTCGCCTAGGTGTAAGTCCGAGAGTCAAGCCAGGGATACTGAGAGAAAGTTCGCTGAACATTATTGGCAATGGACCTTAATTCAAGGAATCAATACTATCGATACAGATTCAAATCGTTGTAGATCGTTTCCTATTCGGACAGAGTCAAACATTTAGCCGAAGGCCTTGTCTTCCGAGAACCACATCCGCTGCATCGATAGTATATCTCCGAGTTCAGAAAAAGAAATTAGTATGCATTTCGGTGATTATCACGTTATCTTTGTGAACGAATTAAAAGATCGAGGGTCAAACCGTACGAGAAAGTTACCATCTTCAGTGAGAGACGACCGGCTATGTGAATAGTTTCACATATCCAGTGATTCCGAGAGTCAAACCATGTTTTGTGGGAGTAAACCGGCTGAGCAGTATTGGCAATCGAAACCTTAATTCACGGATAGAATATTAATGCAGATCATCAAACCGTTGAAGAACATTACCAATTCATATAAAGTCAAACGTTATACCGAAAATCTTACCCACCGAACGACTAACCCACTGTATCGAGAGTATAACATCGTGTTCAGAGGAACAAATTAAATGACTCTTTTGTGACGGACACCATAATTACACGTAACTATTAGAAGATCGAGGGTAAATCCGTTCGATACCGTTACCACCTTAGTTGGGAATCGGACGCCGTAGTCATTAGCTTCACCTATCCCATGATTCCGAGAGTCAAAGAAGGTATTCCGGGTGCGAATACGCTGAAGAATATTGGCA
>NIJG01001381.1:11715-24927 GCA_002201625.1 Euglossa dilemma | reverse complement strand
AAATTGGCAATGTTCTACAGTGGTTTCTTTCTATAGTTTAATATTTACACCGTGGAATAGGGTGTCTATTGCTATTAACGTACAGCGGATTCATTACTGGGATACCTTGTTTTACACTCGGAATCACAGGACAGGGGAAGCTATTGACTTAGCCATTAGACCCTGGAAGCGGGTTGTATCGTTCTCGATAAGGTTGACAATAGACCTTCTAATCCATACATGAATTTAAGGTGCCCATCACTAAATTGTATACTGATTTGCTTCTCTGAACATGAAGTTATGCTCTTGATACAGAGGGTTAGCTTCTCGGAAGGGAAGGCCTTCGATAACATTTTGCCAGTAGGTAACGATCTCAAATGGATTGACGCCCTACTTTAATATTCAATCCGTGAATTATGGTGTCTATTGCCATTACTGCTCTGCGGATTTAGCCCCGGAACACCTGGTTTGAGACTCGGAATCATAGCATAGGTGAAGCTATTATCAAAGCGGTTCGATTCTCTATTAAGGTAGTAGCGCCTTCGATCGGTTTGACCCTCGATCGTCTATTTCATACATGAAATTAATGTGCTTGCCGCTAAAGCGTATACTGATTCGTCTCACTGAACACGGTGTTAAAGTCTCGATACAGCGAGAGATTCCTGCGGAGGGTGAGGTCATCGGGAAATCGTTTGACTTTATACCAATTGGTAACGCTCACAAACAGTTTAATGTTCTACTTTAATATTCAATCCGAGGACTAAGGTTTCGATTGCCAAAACTGTTCGGCGAATTTACTCCCAGAATAGCTGGTACGGCACTCGGAATCACAGGATTGGAGAAGCTACTGACATAGCCGTACTAACCCCAAAGACGGTGGTCACGTTTCCGATCGGTTTGACTCTCCATATTTCATTTCATTCATGAAATTAACGCCACTAAAATGCATAATGAGCTTCACTGAGCACGACCATATCTTCTCAATGCACTGGTTTTCTTTGTCGGAATGTAAGGCTGTCGGTAAATGGTTTTATTCTGTACCAATCCGTAACGATCTCTTTTGGAGTGACACTCTACCTCAATACTAAAATCGTGAATTAAGGTGTCTAGTGCCAATACTGTTCAGCGGAATTACTCCCTAAATACCTTGTCTGACTCTCGGAATCGCAGGATAGGTGAAGCTATTGACGTAGCCGATCGTCTCTCACAGACGGCGGTAACGTTCTCCAACGATTTGACATTCCATCTTCTGGTTCTAGCATGATATTCAGGCGGTCGTCACTAAAATTTATACTAGTTTGTACATCTCAACACTGTGCAGTACAGTCGATACATCTGGTTAGTTTTAAGGAGGATAAGGTCTACGATAAAACGTATGACTTCATTGCTATTTGTAACGTTCTGAACCGATTTGACGGTGTGGTTTAATATTAGATCCGTAAAATAAGATGTCTACTTCCAATACTGAACAGCAGATTTACTCATGGAATACCTGGTTTGGCTCTCGGTATCACAGGATAAGTGAAGCTATTGTCTTTGCGTTGCGACACTCAAAGAGGATGGTAATGCTCTCGACCAGCATAATCATCGATATTGTAATTCAAACAGGAAGATAGGGGGCCCGTGACCGAAATGAATACTAATATATTTCTCTCTACCCGAAGTTACACTTTCGATACGGCAGATTAGGTTCTTGAAAGACAAGGCCTCCGGTTAGAAGTACGACTGTATACAAATTGTTAACGATCTTCAACTGTTTGCCACTGTAGTTTAATATTCATACCGTGAATTAATGTGTCTATTGCCAAAACTCTTAAGTGGACTTACTCGAGGAATGCCTGGTTATACTCTCCAAATTACAGGATAGGGGAAGCAATAGACTTTGCGGTTCGATCCGCAAAGAAGGTGGTAATGTTCTCGAACCGTTAAATACTCACTTCTTACAGTTGATACATAACATTAAGGTGTTCGACACTAAAATGCATTCGAATTTGCTTCTTCGAACACGAAGTTCTACTCTGGATTCAGCGGGTTAGCTTCTTGAAGGCAAGGCTTTCTGTGAAGTGTTTGCCACTACACCGATACGATAAGATCTACGTCGGTTTGAATATGTGCTTTAATATTTTTACCGTGCAGTAGAGTGTATAAGGCCAATACAGTACAGAGGACCTACTCCCGGAATACTCAGTTTGACTTGAGGGACCACAGGATACATGAATCTACTGACTTATCCGGTCGACACACAAACAAGATGGTAACGTTCTCGAACGGTTTGACCCGCCCCCTTTTAATTCATAGATGAAATTATGCTGACCGTCACTAAAAATGCATACTAATTTGCTTTTCTGAACACGAAGTTATACCCTCGATTGTGCGGGCTAGATTCTTGGACGGTATGGCCTTCGGTAAGAAGATAACTCTGTCGTAATAGGTAACGTTCATTAGCGGTTTGACTTTGTACTTTGATATTCACAGCGTGAATTAGGGTGTCCGGAGCCAATACAGTACAGCGGATTTAGTCCCGGAATACCTTGTGCGACACTCGGAATCAAAGAATAAGTGAAGCTATTGACTTAGCTGTGCAACACTCAAAAATGGTGGACACGGTCTCGAACGGTTTGATTCCAGGTTATTCTATTCATACAGTGTCCGTCTGTTGAAATATCTGATAATTCGTCCCTGTGTACGTGAAGCAAGACAACCGCTGCGGCGGTGTGTGATGTCTCAATGTAAGATGTAGGTTAAATAGAATTACTTCATACCTATTGGTTATGTTCTCCGATAATTTGACTCCTATCCTTAATAATCGTGCCGTGAACTAAGGTCTCTATTGCCCATATTCTTCAGCGCAATAACGCCTAGAATACGTGGTCTGACTCTTGCAAATACTGGATAGGTGAAGCTATTGACTTAGTCGTTCGACTAACAAAGAATGTGGTAACGACCTCGAACGATAAGACACTTGATCTTCTACTAATTAGTGTGCCCTTCCCTCCAGTGTATTCTAACTTCTTTTCGTTGAGACTGAGCAACACGCTCACTGCAGCGCGTTAGCTTCTCGGAAGTTAAGGCCTCCGTTGTAAAGTATGACTCTATAACTGTACGTAACGTTCTCCGACAGATTAACACTCTACTTTGCTATTTATACGGCGAGTTAAAGTTTCTATTGCCAAAACTGTTCAGCGTATTGGCACCCGGGATACTTGGTTAGCTTCTCCGATTTGCAGGAATGGTGAAGCTATTGATTGGCCGTTCGTCTCTCACAGATGCTGGCAACGTATGGCCTTCAAGCTACTAATTCATGCATGAAGTGAAGGTGCCTCTCATTGAAAAGAAGACTAATTTTATTCTCTGAGCATGAATTTCTACCCTCGGTGAAGCGAGAGAGCATCACGGAAGCTACGGCCTTCTGTAAAGCGTTTGACTGTATAACAATTGGTAACGTTCACAAAAGGTGTGATACTCTACTTTAATATTCAAACTGGGAATTAAGGCGTCATTTGCTAATACTCTTCAGCGGACTAACTTGCGAATTACCTGGTTTGTCTCCCGAAATCGGGGGATAGGTGGAGTTATTGACTTATCCGTCCGACTCCCATACAGGGTGGTAACGATCTCAATTTGTTTGACTCTCTACTTTATTATTCATGCCGCGAATTGGGGTTCCCATTGCGAAAACAGTTCATCCTAATTAATCCCGGAATACATGGTGTGACTCTCGGAATCACAGGATAGGTGAAGCTATTGACTTATCCGTTCGGGTTTCAAAGGTGGCTGTAACGTTCTCCCTGCAGCTTGACACTCGATTTTCTATTTCAGACATGAAATTAAGTTGCACGTCACTAATTTGAATGCTAATTTGTTTCACTGGACACGATGTTATACTCTCAGTAGAAAGGCGTAGGTTCTCGGAAAGTAGGGCCTTCGGTAAAAAGTTTGACGCTGTACAAATAGGTAACGTTCTTCTGCGGTAGGCCTCTATACTTTAACGTCTATACCTTGAAATATGCAGTCAAAAGCTAATACTGTACTGAGGATTTACTCCCGTTGTACCTGGTTTGTCTCTCGGAATCACAGAATTGGGGAAGCTATTGATTTTGCCGTTCGTCTCTCATAGAAGGTGGCAACGTTTTCGGACGGTTTGACCCTCTACCTTCTACTTCATACATGAAGTTAAGGTGACCGTCACGGAAACGAATACGTATTTCCTTTTCTGAACACGAACTTGTTCCGTTGATGAAGCCCGTGAGGTCCGCTGAAGGTGAGGACTTCGGTAAAACGTTTGAGTTTGTACCAATTGGTGTCAATTTCGAGCGGTTCGACGCTTTACTTTAATATTCAAACCGTGAATTAAGTCAATTGCCAAATCTGTTTAGTGGACTTACTCCAGGAACACCTGGTTTTTCTATCCGAATTACAGGATAGATGAAGCTATTGACTTCGCCGTTCGATTTTCAGAGAAGGTGGGACCGCTTTCGAACGGTTTGACTCTCGCATATTCTATTCATTGATGAAAATAAGGCTTCCGTCTGCTAAAATTTATACTTATTTGTTTGCGTGTACATTAAGCAAGACAGACGCTACAGCGGGTTAAGTTCTGGGAAGGTAATGTATCCGGTAAGAAGAATGACTTTATATGAATTTTTATTGATCTTCAACGGTGTGGCTCTCTACTTCAATATTTATGCAGTACTTTAAGGTTTTTAATGCCAGTTCTGGTCAGCGAATTCGCTCCCGGAATACCTGGTTTGACTTTCAGAATCGCAGTATAGGTGATGCTGTTGACTCAGTCGATCGACTTCCAAAGAAGGCTGCAACCATCTCGTATAGTTTGACACTCCATTTTCTAATCCAGACATGAAATTAATGTGCATGTCACTAAAATGGACACTATTTTGATTCTCTGACCACGAATTTATACTCCCGATACACCGGGTTGTATTCTCGGAAGGTACGGTGTCCGGCACAGAGTATGACGTCATAACATTTGGTAATGATCGTCGCCGATTTAACTCTCTACATTAACATTAAGACCGTGAATAAAGGTGTCTAATGCCAATACTCATCGGCGGATTGACTCCAGGAATACCAGGTTTGACTGTCGGAATAACTTTATAGGTGAAGGTACTCACTTATCCGTGCGACACACAAGAATGGAGGAAACGTTCTCCAACAGTTTGGCACTTGACCTTCATATGCATACATGAAATTAAAGTGCCCCTCATTAAAATTTATACTAATTTGAACCTTTGGGCACGAAATTGTACTCTCGATACTGCGTGTTTAGGTACTGGGAGGGTAAGTTCTTTGGTAAAGGGGTTGACCTTATACCAATTGCTAAGATTCTTAAACGGTTTCACCCTCTACTTTAATATTCAAACCATGAATTAAGTTGCCCATTCCCCAAACTGTTCATCGGATTTAATCCCGGAATACATTTTTTGACTTCCCGATTCGCAGGATATGTAAAGCTATTCATTCATCCATTCGAATATCATTGAAGGTGGTAACGGTCTCGAACTGTTTTAGCTTCTACCTTCTAATTCATATATGAAATTAGCATGCAATCACTATAATATGTACTAATACGATTCTCTAAACACGAAGTTATATTCTAGTTGGAGTGTGTTATTTCTTCGGCGGGTAAGGTCTTCGGTGAAACCTTTGACTTTATACCATGTGGTAGCGGACTCAAGCGGTTTCACGCTCTACTTTAGTATTTAAACCGCGAATTAAGGTGTCCATTGCCAATAGTATACAGCTGATATACTCCTGAGATACCTGGGGTGACTCCCGGAATCACAAGTATATGTGAAGCTATTGTCTAAGGTGTGACATTCTCAAAGAAGGTGGTAACGTCCTGGAACGGTTTGCCTCTCGATGTGCTAGTCCATGAAATTAAGGTTCCAGTCACTACAACCTCATTTGTTTCCTTTTAAATTACGCAAAACACTTGCTGCAACGGGTTAGGTTCTCGGTAGGTATGGTAACTGATAAAACATTAGACTTTATACGAACTAGTATCGTTCTCAAACGGTTTCACGTTTTGTTTTAATATTCAAACCGTTAATTAAAGTGTCCATTGCCAATAGTGTTCAGCGGATTGACTTTCGGAATACTTGGTAGACCATAGGAATAACAGGATACGTGAAGTTATTGACTTAGCCGTTCGTCTCTCAAAGAAGGTGGGAACGTACTCGAACGGTTTAACTATTGATCTCGCTATTCAGACATGAAAAAAAGGTGTCCATCTTCTAAAATGTCTCCTAATTTCGTACCGTAAACACCAGGCAAAACACTTAGTACCGCGGATTAGGTTCTCGGATGGTAACGGATTCGGTAAAAAGATTGATTTCATAACAATTGGTTATGTTCCCCGACGATCTGACGCCCTGCTTTAATACTGAAGCCATGAATCAAGGTGTCTATTGGCAATAGTGTTCAGTGGACCTGCTCCCGGAATACCTTTCTTGACTCTCGGAGACGCAGGATAGATGAAGCTATTGTGTTAGATGTGCGATTTCACAATGAAGGTAGTAACGTTCGGGAACGGTTTGCCTCTCGATCTTCTCAGGCATGCATGACATTAATGTGCCCGTTACTACAATGTATACTAATTTTATATCTCTGAAGTCGAAGTTATACTCTCGATACAGCGGGTTAGGTTCGCGGATGGCAAGGTGTTCGGTAAAGGATTTGACACTATGCCAGTTGGAAACGTTCTACAGCAGTATGAATATATACATTAATATTCGTACCCTGAATTAACGTGTCTAGTGTCAACACTCTGCAGCGCATTGACTCCCGGAATACCTGGTTTAACTCTTGGAATATGAGGATAGGTGTGTTTATGACAATATTAAGGAAAGCTATATGTTATATGATATGATTTCCTGTGCATGTACTTGCGTTTCCGGAGCGACATGAATGAAGTGGTCTTGTAGTTGCGTTCGGTAGACCGGAGTAACACTGCTGTACTGTTGTCGATAATTTCTTTAACCGTAATGTTTTACAGTATGCATTCTTTCTCAGTTTTCTATCCACTTCTACATACTTTAATTTACTGTTATCATATTTTGGACTTTCGTCATAATTTTCCGTTTATGGTTTCAGGAATTGTATTTCTCAGTAAAAGAGTCTTTGGAATTAGTTGAGTGTACGTTTATGGCTATATTTTGTAAGCTTATTGTTATTTTATATGGTTGTCTGCATACGTACCTGCGTTGCCGCAGCGACACGACTAGAGTGGTCTGGTAAAGTGGTATATCGGAGAGGCACTACTGTATTATTTTCGTTAGTTTCACTAACTTTGATATTGCACCGTATGCATTTTTTGACCAGTCGTCCATTCATTTATACATTCTGTAATTTTTATTATGAAGTCTTCGTTTTTTACCAAAATTTTCAGTTTTTTGTTTAAATGATTATATTTGTTAGTAACAGTGCCCCAGGAATTAGTTCAGTGTACGTTCATCACAAAATCTTATTAAATTTATTGTTATTTTATATGACTATCTCTATATTTAGCTACGCTGTAGGAGCGACACGACGGGCGAGGTCATGTAGTTGCGTACATCGGATCGAAGCGGCACTCCTGGATGGTCTACGATAATTTCAGTAACCATACAACTGTACCGCATGCATTCTTTCTCAAATATCTATTTATTTATAGATAATGTAATTTACTGTTATTATAATTATCAATTTTTAATTCAAAGAATTGTATTGCTTAGTAAAAGTGTCTTTTGAATTAGTTGAGTTTACGCTTCTGACAATATTTTGTTAAGGTTTTTGTTACTTTATATGTTTGTCCGCATCCGTACCTACGCTGAAAGAGCGACCCCACTGGTGATGCCTTGTAGTTGCGTACCGCAGGGCAAAGTGGCAATACTGGAGGGTCTTCGTTAATTTCTTTAACCATGATTTTGTACTGTTTGCCTTCTTTCGCAGTGTAAAATTTACTTATACATATTGTAATTTACGGTTTTGATATTTTCGATCTTTTCAAAACATTAAATTGTTAAATGAAAAAATTGTAATTCTTATTAAGTGTGTCTTTGGAATTAGTCGAAGGTACGTTTCGACAACATTATGTTAGACTTATTGTCATATTATATGATTGCCTGCATATGTTCCTACGTTGCCGGAGCGGCACGACTGGCGTGGTCTTCGTTAATTTGTTTAACCTTGATCCTATACCGTGTGCATTTTTACCAAGTCTTCCATTTGTTTAAACATACTGTAATTTACTGCATTGATATTATCAATTTTTCCTCAATTTTCAATTTATAATTAAAAATGTTGTATATCTTTGTAAACGTTCCTTAGGTGGGCTTAGGTGAGTTTAGTTATATGATATTGCTTCGTTAAGCTTGATGTTATTTTATATGATTTTCTGTGTTCGTACGCTCTCTGCCAGTATGACACGACTCGAGTCGTCTCGTAATTGCGTTCCGTAGATCGGAACGGCACTACTGGATGGTCTTCGTTAATTTCTTTAACCTTAATAACCTACAGTATGTATTTTCTCCTGTTTTCTATTTACTTATACGTACTGTAACATACTGTTATGGTAATTTCTATTTTTTCAAAATTTAGAATTTTTAGTTTAGCAAATTGTATTTCTTCGTAATAGTGTCTTTCGAATTAGTTGAGTGTTCGTATATGACATTTTGATGTTAAACTTATTGTTATTGTAAATGATTCTGTCTATACGTACCTGCGCTGTCGGAGCTACACGACAGGCTATGCCTTGTTGTTGCGTACGGCAGATCGGAGCGGAACTGGGTTGTCTTTCTCAATTTCTTTAAACTTGATTTCGTACGATATGCATTTTTCCATGTTTTGCATTTATTTAAACATGGTGTAATTGACCGTTAATATATTTCCGACTTTTTATACAAATTATGAATTTTTATTAAAGGAAATTCTATTTCTTAGTAAAAGTGTCTCTGGCACTAGATGATGGTACGTTTATGACAATATGTTGTTAAACTTATTGTTATCTCATACCATTGTCTGTATACGTACCTACGCTGCTGCACCGACATGGCTGGAGCGGACATGCAGTTGCGTTCGGTAGGTCGGGGCGGCACTATTGTATAATTTTTGTTCATTTCTTTAACCTTGATACTGTACCGTATGCATTCTTTGGCAGTTTTCTATATATTTCTACATTCTGTAATTTACTGTTATGATATTTTCGGTTCCGTTCAAAGATTTCAATTTTTAGTTCAAGGGATTGTATTTCGCTGTCTTTTGGCATTAGTTGAGAGTACGTTTATGACGATATTTTGTTAAGGTTATTGTTCTTTTGTATGGTTGCCTGTATGCGCACCTTCGCCTCCGGATAGATACATCTGGTACGGTCTTCTAGTTCCTCTCGGTCTATCGAAGCGACAGTACTCGATGGACATTGTTAATTTAATTTAACCTTATTATTTTACCATAAGAATTCTTTCTCAGTTTTCTGTTTATGTCTACATACTGTAACTTACTGTTATTATATATCCGCCTTTTTTCAAATTTTCCAGTTTTTAATTTAAAAAATTGCATTTCATTGTAAAAGTATCTTTTGAATTAGATCAGTCTACGTTTAGGACAATATTTTGTTTAATTTGTTGTTGTCTTATATGATTTTCTGTACAACAACTTACGCCACCGGTGCCACACGACAGGAGTGAACTTAAGTACGGTAGATCGTAGCGACGCGACTCTGCTCGTCACCGTAAGCCTAGCGGCGCTCTGAGTCTATAGGAACAGGCTGACATTGTAGTTGCGTACGGAACTTCGGAACGGCACAACTGGATGATCGTCGTTCTTTTCTATATCCTTGATTTTTACCCGCATGCAATTTTTCCTAGTTTTCCATTTATATACGCATACTGTTACTTGCTGTTGTGATATTTCCGATTTTCTTCGAAATTTTCAACTTTAATTTTAAAAAATTGTATTTCTCAGTAAATGCGTATTTGGAATTAGATGAATGTACGTTAATAACAATATTGTATTAAATTCTTTGTTATCTTATTCGATTATCTGAATACGTAACTACGCTGTTTGAGTGACACGACTGGCGAGATCCTGTAGTTGCGTACGGCATATCGGTGCGAGGGTACGGTATAATTTTCGTTAATTTCCACAACCTTGATATTGTACCGCCTTCTTTCTTTCCCAGTCTTCCATTTATTTCTACATACTATAATTTACTGTTATGATATTTTCCTTTTTATACACAATTATCAATTTCTAGTTCAAAAGATTCTTTTTCATAGTAAAAGTGTCTCTGGAATTTGTTGAGTGCACGTTTATGCCGTTATTTTGTTAAACTTGTTGTTATTTTATATAGTTGTCTGTATGCGCACCTTCTATTCCTGATCGAAACTGCTGGAGTGGTCTTGTATATGCGATCAGCCGGGCGGAATGGTACTACTAGATGGACTTCGATGATTTCTGCTTTAACCAGGATTATGATCTGCATGCATGCCTTCCAATCCACCTATTCATTTATACACACTGTAATTTACTGTTATGATATTGTCGATTTTTCCAACATTTTCAATTTCCTGTTTACGAAAATATATATCATCGTAAACCTGTCTTTGTATATAGATGAGTGTTTTGTTTCAGACAATATTTTGACAAACATATTATTATTTTACACGATTGTCTGTATACGTATCAACCCAGCCGGAGCAACACGACTGTCTATGTCATGTAGTTGAATACGGCACGTAGAAGCGGTACAGCTGGGTAGCCCTCTTTAAGTTCTTGAAGCATACTGCTGTATCGTATGCCTTCTTCCGCAGTTTTATATTTGTTTATAAATACTGTAATTTACTGTTACGATATTTTCGATTCTGTCCGAAATTCTAAATTTTGGTGTAATAAAATTGTATTTCTTAGTAAAAGTGTCATTGAAATGATTTGCGTATGTGTTTATGACAATATCGTTTTAAATTCTCTGGTATTATATGTGATTTTATGTATACGTACCTACGCTGCCGGAGCGACACGACTGGAGTGGAATTGTAGTTGTTTACGGTATATCGGATTGTCGCGATTCGGTAATTCACCGTATGCGTATCAGCGTACTGGCGTGACTCGAACGGAGTAGCCTTGTAGTATCGTACGGTAGATCGGAGCGGTATTACTGGATGGTTTTCATTAATTTCTTTAATCTGGATATCGTACCGTATGCAGTCTTTCCCAGTCTTTCATTTGTATACATATACTGTATTTTACGGATATGATATTTTCGGGTTTCCTCAAAATTTCAAATTTATAATTCCGAAAATTGTATTCTTGAGGAGAAGTGTCATTGGAATTTGCCAAGTGTACCATCTTGAGGATGTTTTGTTAAATTCCTTGTAATTTTCTATTTATTTTGTGTATACGCAGGAGTGATGGGTGGACCTCGTTAGTTTCTTTAAACTTGATATTGTGCCGTATTCATTCTTTCCAGTTTTCTATTTATTTGTACATATTGCCATTTACTGTTGTGATATTCTCAATTTCTTTTTTTTTTTTTATCTAATGATTCTCATATCCAAAAATGTACTTTTTAAGAAAAGTAGCTCTGGAATTAGTTTAGTTTATGATTATGACAGTATTTTTTAAAGATTTTGTTAGTTTATATGACTGTCTGTATACGCACTTACGCTTGCGGAGCGACAGGGTTGGAATGGTTTTCTTGTAGCGTTCGGTATTTCGGGGCAACACCATGATATGATTTCAGCTCATTCCTTTAGCCCTGATATTGTGCCGTATGCATTCTTTCGCAGTTTTCAATTAATGTGTACATATTGTAACATACTGCTATGGTATTTTCGATTTTTTCATAATTCCCAATTTTCATATTTAGAAATTGTATTTCCTAGTAGAATGTCATTTGAACTAGTTGAGTTTACGTTTCTAACAATATTTTGTTAGCTTGTTGTTATTTTATATGATAGTCTGTACTGGCACCTATAATTCCGGTGCTACTTGGCTGGAGTGGTCTCGTTGTTCCGTTTGGTAGATCGGAGCATCACCATTATAAAATTTTCGTTCATTTCATCAACCTTGATATTGTACCGCATGCATTATTTCACAGTTTTCTATTTATCTTTACATATGGAAACATACTTTTATCGTATTTACGATTTTCTTCAAAGTTTCCAATTTTCAATTTAAAAAATTATATTTCTTACTAGAAGCGTCCTTTGAATTAGTTGAGCTTATGTTTATGGCAATATTATGTCAATCTTGTGATTATTCAATGTGATTGTCTGTATGCATACCTACGCTGTCGGAGCGACACGCCTGGCGATGTCTTATAGTTTCGTACGGCAGATCATGTCGGACCTGGATGGTCTTCGCTAATTTCTTTAACACGTTGACTGCCACGCTAGTCTGTAAGAAATTCTACGCCAGGTCACGCAAGATGCTATAGAACGCACACATCAGAATGGAGTTCGGGCGCTACATCATCCGAATCACTTAGATTCCCTTGCACATTGGTTCGAAGGAAGCTATTGTTCTTTCTCCACTATTTTTCAACAGTAAGAGCAAATCCTTTATTTAATTATTGGTCGAAGAGCACACTATATAAGATTCCATTACCTCATACTATTATGTCACAAAACAGATATCAATTGCTATTTAGAAACATTCGTTTTGCTGATAATAAGTCTACTGCCCTTGGAAATCGAGTTGGACAAATACTTCAGCCTTTTGATAAACTTCAGAAAAAATATAAAGAGACGATCACGCCTGGGATAAACAGTGTCGTCTACGAATCGTTGATTCCATGGCGCGGAGATCACATTTTCAAACAGTATATATCGAATAAAGCACATGAATATGGAATTAATGTATATAAATAATACTCATGCGAAGGACATTCGTGGCCAATGAAAATTTATTCTGGAAAATCTCCTGGCAGGATTCGAGAAACGGGATTGGCACACAACGCATGCCTACGACTTGCGGATGTAATTCTATTTTTTTAAAAATAAAACTCTCCACACGGACCGATCCGAGGCACGAGCGCATATATAAAAAACCACAACCATTCGCCCAGATTTCTCTAATCATCCTCAACACCTTTGGACTGTTTTGAAGCATTCCGTTCAAACAATTTTCTAAGAAATCTTTAAGACAATGCGATAGTCCCATATTTTGTGAAATAACATTCGAAATACCTAACAATCTAGCTTGCAAACACGCAAATAAGCGTCACCCGAACAGGGG
>NIJG01001378.1:31364-42398 GCA_002201625.1 Euglossa dilemma | reverse complement strand
CTTAGCCGTTCGTCTCTCACAGAAGGTTGTATCTTTCTCGAACGGTTCGACCCTCGATCTTCCTATTCATACATGAAGTTAAGTTGCCCGTCACTGAAATGTATACTAATTTGTTTCTCGGAGCACTATGCAATACTCTCGACGCTAGGTATGAGCTTCTCGGAATGTAAGGCTTTCGCTAAAATGTTCGACTCAATCTGAATAGGTAACGATCTACTGCGGTTTGACCATCTACGTTAGTATTGATACCGTGTATTAAGGTGTCGACTGCAAATACTTTTCAGCGAATTTACTCCCGTCATACCTGGTTTGACTATCGCGATCACAGGACAGGTGAAGCTTCTGACTTAGCCGTTATGGAAGGTAATGTGTTCTGTACGGGAATGACTTTATACGTGTAGGTGACGTTCTACAACGGTTTTACGCTTTACGTTTATAATCAAGCCGTGAATTACGGTGTCTGTTGCCAATACAGTTCAGCGGATTTACTGCCGGATTACATGGATTGACTCTTAGGATTCTGTAATTGGTGATGCTCTTGACTAAGCCGTTCTACTCTCAAGGAAGTTGTAACGTTCTCGAACGGTTGGACAATCGATCTGCTCATTCATACATGGAATTAAGGTGCACGTCACTAAAATGTATACTAATATGAACGTCTGAACAAGATGTTATGCTCTCGGTACAGCGCGGTAGGGATTTGGTGCGTAATGTCTTCGGTAAATGGTTTGCCTTTTATACCAATAGGTGAATTAAGGTATCTAATGCCAGAACTGTTCAGCGGACTTACTCCGGGAATACCAGGTTTGTCTATCGCAATCACAGGATAGGTGAAGCTTCTCACTTAGCCGCTCGACTCTCAAACAAGGTGGTTCCACTCTCGAACGGCTTGAACTACGGCGATGAAATTCATAATAAAGTTAAGGTGCCCTCCACTGAAATCAATACTAATTTCTTTATCTGAGCACGAAGTTACACTCTCGATTCAGCGGGATTCGTTCACGGAAGGTATGCCCTTCGGAGAAACGTTTGACCATATGCCAATTGCAAACGCTCTCAAACGGTTTGACGCCTTACTTTAATATTCAAACCGTGCATTAAGGTGCCTCTTGACAACTCTGTACAGAGCATTTAAACGGTTTCACGCTTTACTTTAATATTCAAACGGTGCATTAAGGTGCCTCTTGACAACACTGTACAGAGCATTTACTCCCGTATTACCTGATATGACACTCGGAGTCACAGGACACCTGAAGCTGATGACCTAGACGTTCGAATGCCATAGAAGGTCGTAACGGTCTCGAACGGTTTGAACATCGATCTTCTAATTCATACATGAAATTAGTGTGCTCGCCGCTGGAACGGATACTAATTCGTCCCACTGAACACAATTGTATACTCTCGATACAGCGGGTTAGTTTTACGGAAGGTAAGTTATTCGGTGAATCGTTTGACTTGGTAGGAATTTTTGACGTTCCCATACGGTTTGACGCTCCACTTTAATATTCACACCGTGAATTATGGTATCTATTGCCAAACCACTTCAGCGGATTTCCTCCCGTATTACCTGATTTGACTCTTGGAATCACAGGATACGTAAGGCTTTTGACTCAGCCGTTTGGCTCCCAAGAAAAATGGGACCAATCTCAAACGGTTTGACACTCGATCTTCTAATTCATATATAAAAATAAGGTGTGCATCTGTAATAATGTCTAATAATTGGATTTCGTGAGCAGTAAGCATGACACTCGCGGTAGCGTGTTAGATTCTAGGAAGGTATGATATTAATTAAGGGGAATGACTTTATATGAATAGGATACATTCTGCATCGGTTTGTAGCTTTACGTTAGTAGTCAAACAGTGAACTAAGGTGTCTATTGCCAATACTGTACTGCGGATTCACCCCCGTAATAACTAATTTGGCTATCAAAATCGCCAGATTGGTGAATCAATTGACTTAGCCGTTCGACTACTAAAGTAGGTGTGAACGTACTCAATCGGTTTGTATCCTCGATTATTTTATTCATACATGAAAATAAGGCGTCCGTCTGCTGCAGTGTCTACTAATGTGTTTCAGTGTGCACTAAGGATGACACTTGTTACAATGCGTTAGGTTCTTGGAAGGCAAGGTATCGGGTAATGAATTTGACTTTATAACAATTGGCAATGATGTCCATCGGTTTGATGCTCGACTTTAACACCCATACCGTGAATTAATGCGACCATTGCCAATAGAGTACAACGGAATGACTCCCAGATTACCTGGTTTGTCTATCGGAATGACAGGATAGGCGAAGCTATTGACTTAGCCGCTCAAGTCTCAACGAGGGCGGTTATGATCTCCAACCCTTTGACACCCGATATTCTAATTTATAAATGAAGTAAAGGTGCATGTCACTGAAATGAAGACTAATTTCTTTCTGTGAACAGGAAGTTTTACACTCGATACAGCGGCTTAATTTTTCGGACGGTAAGGTCTACGGTAAAACGTTTGACTTTCTGGGAATTAGTAACGTTCTCAAATGGTTTGATGCACCACTTTCATATTCATGTCGCGAATTATGGTGTTTATTGCCTACACAGTTAAGCGGATTCACTTCCGTGTTACCTGATTCGACCCTCGGAATCAAGGGATAGGTGAAGCTATTGACGTAGCCGATCGAATCTCAAGGAGGGTGGTAATGTTCTCGATCGGTTTGACCATCGATATTTTAATTCATGCATGAAGTAAAGGTGCCCGGCACTGAAATGAAGACTAATTTCTTTCTCTGAACACGAAGTTGTTCTCTCAAAACGGCGAGTTTGCTTCTGTGAAGGTAAGTAAGGCCATCTGTAAAGTATTCGAATTTATACCAACTAACAATGCTCACAAATGGTTGGACGCTTTACTTTTTTACTCAAACCTTGAATTAAGGTGTCTATTGGCAATACTGTTCAGCGCATTTACTCCCGGAATATCTGGTTTGATTTTCGGAGTCACTGGATATTCGATGCTATTTACTTAGCCGTTTGCCTCTCACAGAAGGTGGTAACGTTCATGAACGATTTGACCTTTGATCTTCTTATTCATAAAGAAATTAACCTCCCCGTCACAAAATGTTTACTAATTTGATCCGCTGAACACCATGTTATACTCTCGATGAAGCGGGAGAGGTTGGTAGATGTTAACGCCTTCGGTGAAACGTTTGACTTTATAGCAATTGGTAACGATCACAGACGGTTTGATGCTCAATTTTAATATTCAAACCGTGAATTAAAGTGTCTGTTGCATATATAGATCAGCAGATTTACTCCAGGAATACCTAGTTTGACTCCCCGAATCACTGTATAGGTGAAGCTATTGACTCAGCCGTTCGACTCTCCAAGTGGGTGGTAACGATGCCAAACGGTTTGACGCTCTATTTTAATATTGAAACCGTGAATGAAGGTGTGTATTACGAATTCTGTTCAACGGATTTACTCCTATAACACCTGGCAGGATGTGTGAAGCTATTGACTTAGCTATTCGTCTCTCACAGAAGGTGACAATGTTCTAATGCGGATTGACCCTCTATCTTCTGAATCATGCATGAAGTAAAGGTGCCCCTCACTAAAATATATTCAAATTTCATCCTCTGAAAACGAGGTTATACTCTCGATATAACGAGTTAGGCTTTCGGAAGTTAAGGCCTTCGTTAAAGAGTTTGACTCTATAACTATACTTAACGATCTCCCACGTGTTGACTCTCTACTTTATTATTCATACCTCGAAATGAGGTGTCTATTGCCAAAACTGTTCAGCGAATTTACTTCCGGAATACATTGTTCGACTCATGGATTCACAGGAGAGATGGAGCTATTGACTTAGCCTTTCAAATCTCAAAGATGGTAGCAACTTTCTCGATCGGTTTGATACTCGATCTTCATATACATAATGAAATTACATTGCCCTTCACTAAAATGTTTACTAATTTGATCCTCTGAACACAAAGTTATACTATCGATGAAGCTTGTGTGGTTCCCGGATGATACGACCATCGGCGAATCGTTTGACCTTATAAGAATTGGTACTGATCACATACGGTTTGACGCTGCATTTGAAAATTCAAATCGTGAATTAAGGTGTCTAACACAGTACTATTCAGGAAATTTACTCCAGGAATACCTGATTTGTCTATTGGAATCACACGAAAGCTGCAGCTATTCAGTTAGATGTGCGAATTTCAAATATGGTGATAGGGTTTTCGAAATGTTTGACACTCGACCTTCTAATTCATACATGAAATTAAGGTGCGCGTCACTAAAACGTATTCTAATTTATTTCGCTGAAAACAAAGTTATACCCACGATATAGCGGGTTATGTTCTCGGATGGTAAGGTAACCGGTAAAGCGCATGACGTTATGGTAACGTTCACAAACAGTTTGACGTTCTACTTCCCTATTCAAACAGAGAAATAAGTACTAACTATTCACGTAGAGTGTCAAACCGTTGTAAGTCGTTAACAATACGTATACAGTCATTCTTCTTTCCGAAAGCCTTGTCCTCCGGGAACCTAATCCGCCGTATCGAAAGTATATCTTAGCGTTCAGAGAAACATATTAGTTTATATTTTAGTGACGGGCACTCTTATTTCGTATTTGAATTGAAGGATCGAAGCCTAAAGATTTCGTGAACGTTAACACCGTCTTTGAGAGTCGATCAGTTAAGTCTATACCCTCGCCTATCCTGTGATCCCAAGAGTCAAAGTAGGTAATTCGCGTCTAAACCTGCTGTACATTATTGGCATTAGACTCGCAATTTTACGATATGCATACTAAAGAACAGAGTCAACGCCTTGTAGAACGTTACCCACTGCTCTATAGTCCGTCTTTTTACAGCAGGCCTTATTTTCCGAGAAGCTTACCCCCTGTATCGTGATTATACCTTCGTGTTCTGAGAAGCAAATTAATATAAATTTCATTGGCGGTTCAGTAAATTCATTTATGAATTGGAATATCGATGGTCAAACCGTTTGAGGACATTGCCATCCTCCTTGAGAGTCGAACGGCTAGATCAATAGCTTCACATATCCTGTGATTCCGAGAGTCAATCCAGGTAATCCGGAAGTATATCCGCGGAACAGAATTGGTAACAGACCCCTTCATTCACGGTTTCAATATTAAAATAGGGCGTCGAACCGTGTGAGAACGTTACCAATTCTTATAAAGTCAAACATCTTACCCAATGCCTTATCGTCCATGGGGCCTTATCGTCCGGGTCACTCCGCTCGAATACGTTATCACCTTGTGCGAGGAACGAACGGATACGACAATAGCTTCACATACCGTGTGGTTCCGAAAATAAAACCAGTTATTACGGCAGTACATGCAGTTTACAGTATTGGAAACAGCCATCACAGTTCTCTGTTTGAATATTAAAGCAGGCTGTCAAGTCGTAGTAGAACGTTACCTGTTAGAGTAGGGTCAAACTTCTTACAGAATGACTTACCCTCCGTGAAACAGACCCGCTGTATCGAGAGTACAACAACGTGTTCAGAGCTACGAAATGTTATTCATTTTAGTGTCGAGCACCTTAATTTCATGCATGAATTAGACAATCGAGGGACAAACGGTTCGAAAACGTTGCCACCTTCTGCGATGGACGAATGGCTGCGTCAACAGCTTCACTTATCTTGTGATAACGAGAGTCAAACAGGTACTCCGTGTGTGAATCTGCTGATGAGTATTGGTATTGGACACCTTAATTCTCGATTTGAATAATAAAGTACATCGTCAAACCGTTTGAGAACATTACCAATTGCTATAAAGTCGGACGCATACACAAGGGCCTTCTCTTCCATGAACCTCACCGGCTTCATCGAGGGTATAACTTCGAGTTCAGAGAAAGAAATTAGCTTTCATTTCAGTGGTGGGCACCTTATCTTCATGTACGAATTAGAAGTTCGAGGGTGAAACCACTCCAGAACGTCGTCACCTTCTATTAGAGACGACCGCCTAAGTCAATATCTTCACCCATCCTGCGATTCCGAGTGTCAAACCAGGTAATCTAGGAATAAATCCGCCGAAAAGTATTGGTAACAGACACCACAGTTCACAGTTTGAATATTAAAATAGAGCATCAAACCGTTTGAGGGCGTTACAAATTGCTATAAAGTCAAACGCTTTACAGAAGACCATATCCTCCGAAAGACGAACCAGCTGGATCGAGAGCATACCATCGTGCTCAGAGAAAGAAATTAGTTTTCATTTTAGTGACGGACTCTTTAACATCATGTACAAATTAGAAGGTCGAGTGTCAAACCACTCTAGAACGTTATCACCTACAACGAGAGGCGAATGGTTAAATCAGTAGCTTCTCATACCGTGTGGTTCCGAAAATAAAACCAGATATTCCGGCAGTGAATGGGCTGAGCAATATTGGCAATTGTCACTATAATTCTAGCCATGATAATTAATGTACAGAGTCAAACCGTCGATGATCAATACCAATTGGTAAAAAGTCATTCTTTTTAACCAATACCATATATTCCGAGAACTCAAGCCGTCGTAGCGATTGTCATGCTTAGTGCCCGCGGTAAAAAAATAGTAGAGATTATAGCAGAAGCACACCATATTTTTATATACGAATGAGAAGAACGAGTGGCAGACCGATCCAGAACTTTGCCACCTTCTTTAAGAATCGTACATCTAAGAAAACAGCTTCAACCATTCTGTGGCTTACACCAGGTATATCAGGAGCAAATCCGCTGTACTGTAATGACAATGGACACATTATTTCGCCGTGTGGATATTAAGGTAGACATTCAGGTCGATGGAAAACGTTATAACTTGGAATGGATTCAAACTTTTTCCGAAAACCTAGGCTGGCGAGAATGTACTCCGCTGTAGTGAGAGACCAGCTTAATGTTCACCCCACAAATAAGTGGGCATTGCAGAAGATATGATACTTTAATTTTATGTCCGAATAAGCCGATCGAGAACGTTATCACCATTCTTGAGAGCCGCACAGCTAAGTCAGTATCTCCACGTAGCCTATGACTCCGAACTCAAACCAGGTATTGCGGGAGTAAATCCGCTGAATAGTATTGGCAAGGGGCACCATAATTCACGGTATAAATATTAAAGTACAAAGTCAAACCATGTATAACGCACACAACAAGTATAAAGACAATCTTTTTTCCGACAATATTACATTCCGAGAAGACTAACCAGCTGCATCGATAGTATGACTTCGTACTCAGGGGAAGACATTAGTATAGATTTTTGTGATCGGCATCATAATTTCATGCATACATTAAAAAGATCGAGTGTCAAACCGTTCGATAACGTTATCACATTGTTTGCGAGTCGCGCAGCTAAGTCAATAGCTTCACCTGTTCTGTGATTCCGAGAGTCAAACCACGTATTACTGGTACATATCCGCTGAACTGTATTGCCAATTGATACCTTAATTCACGATTTGAATAAATAGGTAAAGCGTCAAACCATTTGAGAGCATTGCCAATTGGTATAAAGTCAAACACTTTACTGGTGGCCTTATCAGCGGATAACAAACCTCATCGTTTCGAGAGTACAACTGCGTGATCAGAGAAACAAGTTAATCTTCATTTCTTGACGGGCACCATAACTTCATTTATGAATTAAAAGATCGACGGACCAACAGTTCGAGAATATAACCGGCGTCTATGATGGACGAACGACTAAGCAAAAAGCTTTAAATATTCTGTGACTCCGAAATTCAAATCAGGTATTCCGGGAGTAAATCAGCTGAACAGTATTGGCAACAGACCACTTATTTCATGGCTTTAATATTCAAGTAGAGAGTCAATCATTAGAAGAACATATCCAATTGGTATAACGTCATACTCTATATCGCATACCTTACTTTCCGGGATCATAACCCGCTGTATCGTGGGTACAACTTCTTATTAGGGAAAGAAATTAGTAGATATTTTAGAGACAGGCACGTTAATTTGATGTTTGCATTAGAGAATCGAGTGTGAAACCGTTCGATATCGTTATCACCTTCTTCGAGGGTCGCACAATTAAGTTAATAGCTTCATCTATCCTGTGATTCCAAGAGTCTAACCTGTATATCAGGAGGAAATCTGCTGAACCGTGATGGCAATAGACACCTGGATTCACAGTTTGAATATTAAAGTAGGGTAACGAACCATTTGAGATAGTTACCAATTCCTATAAAGTCAAACGTTTTACCGGTGACGATGCACACCGAAAAACCATCTCGTTGTATCCAGAGTAGAAATTCGTATTCAGAGACAGAAAATAGCCTCCAAGTCAGTGACGGGCACCATAACTTCATGTATGAATTAGAGGTTCGAGTCTTACACCGTTCGAGAAGGTTACCATCTCCTGTTAGATGAATTGCTGAGTCAATACCTTCACCTATCCAGCGATTGCGAAAGTCAAACCAGATGTACCGGGTGTAAATTCGCTGTACAGTATTGGCATTAGACACCCTATTTCATGGTGTAAATATTAAATTGCAGAGTCAAACCTTTATTGAGTGATACTTACTGGTATAGATTAAAACTTTTACTGAAGGGCTTACCTTCCGAGAAGATAACCAGCTATATAGGGGGTGTAACGTCGTGATCAGAGTAAGAAATTACTCTACATTTATGTGACGGTTGCCTTAATTTCATGTACGAATTAGAAGATCCAGTGTCAAACCGTTCGCGGACGTTTCCACCCTCTGTGAGAGACGAACGGCTAAGTCAATTGCTTCACCTATCCTGTAGTTCGGACAGTAAACCCACGTATACTGGGAATAAATCCGCTGAATAGATTTGGCAATAGACGCCTTAATTCACGGTTTGACTATTAACGTAAAGCGTCAAACCGTTGCAGATCGTTACCTAAACGTATAAAGTCATTCTTTTTACCGATGACCTTACCCTCCGAGAACTTAACCCTCTGCATTGTGGCTACAACTTCGCGCTCATGGAAACAAATTAGTAGATATTATAGTGATGGACAGCTTACTTTCATGTATGAATTAGAAGATCGAGTGTCAAACCGTTCGATAACGTTATCACATTCTTTAGGAGTCGCACAGCTAAGTCAATAGCTTCACCTATCTAGTGATTGGGAGAGTAAAAACAGGTATTGTTGGAGTAAATACGATGAGTTGCATTGCCAATTTATACCGTAATTCTCGATTTGAATATATAGGCATACCGTCAAACCATTTTATAGCATTGCCAATTGGTATAAAGTTAAACACTATACCGATGGCCTTACCTTCGTAGAAGAAATCTCTCCGTTTCGAGAGTACAACTTCGTGATCAGAGAAAGAAATTAATCTTCATTTCTTGACGGGCACCACAACTTCATTTTTGAATTAAATGATCGACGGTCCAACAGTTCGAGAACATTACCACCCACTGTGAGGGACGAACGGCTAAGCAAATAGCTTCAAATATCCTGTGACTCCAATCCTCAAACCAGGTATACCGAGAGTATATCAGCTGAACAGTATTGGCAATGGACACCTTCCTTCACAGTATGAATATTAAAGTAGAGAGTGAATCCGTCGGCGAACATTACCAATCCGTATAAGGTCATTCCTTCTACCGGATACCTTACTTTCCGAGAACCTAACCCTCTGTAGCGTGCGCCTTGCTCATCGTTCACGGAAGCAATTTAATAGACACTATCAGAGAAGCACCACATTTTCATGAATAAATATCGTAATCGAGAGTCAAACGGTTCGAGAAAGTTGCCACCTTGTTTGAGACTAGTACGGCTAAGTGAATAGCTTCACCTCTTGTGCGATTACGAGAGTCATGCCTGGAATTCGTGGAATAAATCTGCTGAACAGTATTGGCATCAGACAACATGTTTCACGGCTTTAATATTCAAGTAGAGAGTCAATTCTTTGAAGAGGATATCCAATTGGTATAACGACATACACTTTATCGCATACCTTACTTTCCGCGAACATAACCCGCTGTATCGTGGGTACAACTTCTTGTTAGAGAAACAAATTAGTAGTTGTTTTAGTTACAGGCACCATAATTTGATGTTTGCATTAGAGGATCGAGGTTCAAGCCGATCAACAACGTTCCCAGCCTCTATGAGAGACGAACGGCTAAGGGTGTAGCATCACCCATTCTGCGATTCCGAGACTCAAACCAGGTGTTCCGGGTGTAAATCCGCTGATCAGAATTGGTAATAGACACCTTCATTCACGGTTTGCATGTTGAAATAGGCAGTCAAGCCGTTTGAGAACGTTTCGACCTTCCTTGTGAGTCACACAGCTATGTGAATAGCATCAATTATTTGGTGATTTCGAGAGTCAAACCTGGTATTCCGGGAGTAAATCCGGTGACCATTATAGGCATTAGACACCGTTAATCACGGAATGATTATTAATGTTGAGCATGAATCCGTCAGAGATAGTTACCAATCCGTACAAAGCCAAAAGTTTTATTGAAGACCTTACCCTCCAAAGCCTATTTCGCTGTATGGATTGTATAACGATGTGATCAGACGAACAAAATTGAATACATGTTAGTAACGGGCACCTCAATTACGTGTATGAAAAAGAAGATCGATCGTCATGCCTTTTGATAACGTTACCACCTCTTTGGTTGTTGCACAGCTATGTCAATAACTTCACCCATAATCTGTTTTCGCAAATCAAATAAGGTATTCCGGGAGAAAATCCAGTGTACATTATTGGTAATAGGCACCCTAATTCTCGTAATGAATATTAAAGTACAGTCTCGAGCCGTTATTGAACGTTTCCTATTGGGATACAGTCAAAATCCGTCCAGAAGTACTCACCCTCCGAAAACCTAAACCGCAGTGCCGAGAGTATAACTTTGTGTTCAGGGAAAAGCAGTAGTATACATTTTAGGAACGGCACCTTAATTTCATTTATGAATTAGAAGATCGATAGTCAAACCATTCGAGAACGTGACCACCACCTTTGGGAATAGAACGGCTAAGTCAATACTTTCACATATGCCGGGATTCCAACAGGGAACCTCAGAAATCCTAGAGTAAGTCCGCTGAACAGTATTGTC
>NIJG01001375.1:14227-24423 GCA_002201625.1 Euglossa dilemma | reverse complement strand
GTGGATATAACTTCGGGTTCAGGGTTACAAATAAGTAGATATTATATCAGAAGCATACCTTATTATGAAGTATGAATTACAGGACAGAGTGTCAAACCGTTCGAGCTCGTTACCACCTTCTTTGAGAGTCGAAAGGCTGAGTCAATGGATTCACATATAGTTGTGGTTCCGAGAGTCAAGCCTGGTGTTCCTGGACTAAACGCGCCATACAGATTAGGCAATAAACACCTCAATTCACGATTTGAATATTTGAGCAGGCCGCCAATTCGTTGTATAACAATTCCTGTAGGTGTAGGGGCAAACTTCTTAAAGAATGCCTCTCCCTCCGATAAACTAACACGCTGCAGCGAGAGTATAACTTCGTGCCCAGAGAAACAACTTTGTATAGCTTTTACTGACAGGCACCTTAATTTCGTGTATGAATTAGAATATCGAGAGGCAAACATTCCCAGAACGTTACAAGTATCTTTGAGTGTCGCACGACTAAGTCAATTGTGTCACCTAACTGGTATTACGGAGAGTCAAACCAGGTATTCCGGAAATAAATCAATTGAACGGCACTAGCAATAAACACCTTAATTCGTGGCATGAATATTAATGTTGAGAGTCATACCGTCGGAAAGCGTTTCAAATTGATATGAAGTAAATACTTTAACGAATACCTTACCTTTCTGGAACCTAACCCGCTGGAGCGACTGTCTGGCCAAATGCTCACGGAAACAAACTAGTAGACATTTTAAAAGACGGAGACTTTAATATTATGTACCAGTAGGAAGATCGAGGCTTAAACCACCCAAGAACGATAACACCTTCTTCGAGATTCGAAGAACTAAGTCAATAGCTTATCCCGTCCCGTGATACCGAGAGCCAAACCAGGCATTGTGGGAGCAAATCTGCTGAACAGTCCGGCACCAGACACTTTCTTTATTCACGGTATGAATAATAATTGTATGGAGTCAACCCATTGCAGGACGCTAACCATTCGCATTGAGTCAGGCTATTTACCGAAGGCCTTACCGTCCGAGAACCTGACGCGCTATAGGGTGTGTTTTGCTCAGTGGTCACGGAAATACGTTAGTAGACACTTTATCAGACGGACACCGCATATTCATGTATGAATAGCTAAATCGAGAGTCTAACCTTTCTAGAACCGTACCACCACCTTCGCTAGTGTCATAGCATGCGTCAATAGCCCAACCTATCCTGTGATTCTGAAATTAAAATCAGGTGTTCCGGGAGTAAATCCGCTGAACAGTATTGGCAGGGGACACATTATCTCCGTGTATGAATTAGAAGATCAAGTGTCAAACCGATCGAGAACGTTACCACTCTCCGTGAGAGACGAACAGCTGAATCAATAGCGTCATCTGTCCTGTGATTCCGAGAGTGAAGCCTGGCCTTCCAGGAGTAAGTCAACTGAACAGTATTGCAAATAGGCACCATGCATTACGGTTTGAATATTAAAGTAGATCGTGAAACCGTCTGAAAACGTTACCAGTTGGTATAAATTCATTCTTTTCACCGAAGACCTTGCTTTCCTCGAAACTCTCTCGCTTCATCGAGGGTATAACCTCTTGTTCATAAAAAGAAATTAGTATTGATTTCAGTGCCGGGAACCTTAACATCTTTATGAATTCGGAGATCGATGGTCAGACCGATCGGTAACGTTACCACCTCCAATGGGAGTTGAACGGCTAAGTCAATGGCATCATCTATTCTGTTATTCCGATAGTCAAATCAGGTAATCCGGGAGTGAATGCGCTGAACAGTATGGGCAATATACACCTTAATTCACGGTATGAATATTAAAGTAATGCATCGATCAATTTGAGAATGCTACAGCTTGGTATAACGTCGTACTCATTAACGGATACCTTACCAGCCGGGAATATATCCCGCGGAATCGTGGGAATAACTTCGTTGTTCAGAGAATCAAGTTAGTAAACATTTCAGTGACGGGCTCGTTAATTTCATCTATTAATTAGAAGATGGAGTGCCAGTCCGTTCAAGAACGTCGCCAGCTTCTTCGAGAGTCGAACGGCGGCGTCGATAGTTCCACTTATACTTGCGATTCCGACATTCAAGCCTGGTACCCCAGTATTAAATTGACTGAACAGCATTGGCAATAAACACCTTATTTAACGGTTTGAATATTAGGGTAAAGAGTCAGTCCGTTGGAGAACATAACCAATTGTTATAAAGTCATACTTTTTACCGAAAACCATACCTTCCTAGAACACAACCTGCAGTATCTACTATCATGTTTCGTGCTCACGGAAACAAATTAGTAGACCTTTCAGCTGACTCACAGCATTTTCATGTACGAATAGCAAAATCGAGAATCAAACCGTAGGAGAACGGTACCACCTCCTCTGAAAGTCGCACATATAAGTAAATAGCTTGACCTATCCTATGATGGCAAGAGTCAGACCACATATTCTAGGCGTAAATGCGCGGAACGATATTGCCAATACCCTCCGTAATTCACGGCATGAATATTAACGCTGAGAGTCAAACCGGCGGACATCATTAGCAATTGGTATAAAGAGATTCTTCTTAACCTATACGATACATCCCGAGAACGCAAGACGCCGTAGCGATAGTCTTGCTTCACGTTCTCAGGAACGAATTAGTATACATTTTATTGACGCCCACCATAACTTCAAATCAGTCATTACGGGATAAAATCCGCCGAACAATATAGGCAATTGGCACGACAAATCACGGCTTGAACATTAAAGTAGATAGAAAATCTGCAGGAGATCCTTACCAAATGGTATAGAGTTGCTCTTTTTAACAAAGGCCTTATCTCCCGAGAAGCATACCCGCTGTATCGAAAGTATGACTTCGTGATCGGAGAAGCAGAATAATATTAATTTTAGTGACAGGCGCCACAATTGCATATACTATTTAGAGGATCGAGTGTGAATCCATTAGTGAACGATACCACCCTCCTTGGGAGTCAATCGGCTGAGTCAATAGCTTCACACATACTGTGATACCGAGAGGCCCATCAATCATTCCGGTAGGAAATCAGCAATACAGTCTTAGCAATAGACACCTTAATTCGCCTTCTGAATATTAAAGAAGTGCCCCAATCCGTTTTAGAGGGTTTCCAATTGGTAATAAGTCAAACACTTTACCGAAGGTGTTATCATCCGCGAATCTCATCCGCTTCTTCGAGAGAATAGCTTCGTGATCATAGAAGGAAATTAGTATTCATTTCAGTGGCGGGCAATTTAACTTCATGTATGAATTTGAAGATCGATGTTCAGTCAGTTGAAGAACGTTGTCACCATTTCTGATACACGAACGTCTATGTGTGTAGCTTCACCTATCATGATATTCCTAGAGTCAAACCAGTCATTTCTGGAGTAAATCCGCTGAACAGTGTCGGCAATAGACACCTTTGTTCTCGGTTTGAATATCAAAGTAGAGCCTCAAACTGTTTGAGAACGATATCAATTTCTATAAAGTCAAACGTTTTACTGAACACCTTTCCCACCGAAAAAATAACTATCTGAATCGAGAGTATAACTTCTTGTTCCGGGGAACAAATTATTAGACATTTTAGAGACAGGCACCTTAATTTCATGTATGAATTAGAAGATCGAACGTAAAGGCGTTAGAGATCGTTACCCTACCTTGTTTGGGAGACGCACGGCTAAGTCAATATGCTCCTCAATCCTGTGATTCCGAGAGTTAAACAAGGTACTCCGGGTTTATATCCGCTGCATAGTATGGCATTAGATACCCTATTTCGCGGTATAATTATTAAAGTGCAGCATCAACACGTTGTTGAAAGTTACGGATTGGTATAGTGTCAAACTATTTACCGAATGCCTTACCGTCCGAGAAGCTAACCCGCTGTATCGATAGCATAGATACGTGTTTAGGGAAGCACATTAGTATATAATTTAGTGACGGCACCTTAAATTCATGTATGAATTAGAATATCGACGGTTAAACTATTCGTGATCGTTACCACCATCCGTGAGAGACGAATGTCTAAGACAATGGCTTCACCCATCCCGCGATAATGAGAGTCATCTCAGGGAACACGGGAGTAAATCCGCTCAGCAGTATTTGCAATGGACATTCTATTTCACGGTTTGATTATTAACGCAAAGCGCCAAACCGTTCCAGATCGTTACGTATTCGTATAAAGTGATTCTTTTTACCGAATACTTTACCTTCCCCGAACGTATCGCGCTGTAGAGGTTGCCTTGCTTAGTGCTCACGGAAACAAATTAGTAGACATTTTAGAAGACGGAGATTTTAATTTCATGTATGAGTAGGAAGATCGAGGGCGAAACCATCCGAGAACGTTACCACCGACTTGGAGAGCCGAACAGCTGAGTCAATAGCTTATCCTATCCTATGATTCCGTGAATCAAATCGGGTATCCCGTAGCAAATCTGCTGAACAGTATTGGCAATGGACACCTTAAGTCACAGTTTGAATATTAAACTAGAGCGTCGAACCGTGTGAGATCGTTACAACTTCCTTTGAGAATAGAGCGGATAAGTCAATAGTTTCACTTATCCCGTGATTCCGAGGGTCAATCCCGGAAAACCGAGAGTTAGTCCGATGACGAGTATTGGCAATTGACACCTTAACGCACGGTTTGAATATTAAAGTAGAGCGTACCCAAATGGTATGAAGTCAAATAATTGACCGAAGTCCTTACCATCGGAGAAGCAAACTGGCCGTTTCGAGAGAATAACTACGTGATCAGACAAAGAAATTAGTCTCCATTTCAGTGACGGGCACCGTAACTTCATGTATAAATTAAAGAACCGAGGGTCAATCATTTTCGAAAATATTACCACCGTCTCTGAGGGACGGTCGGATAAGTAAGTAGCTTGACATATCCTGCTATTCCGAGAATGAAACCAGTTATTCCGGGAAGAAATTCCCTGTACAGATTTGGCAATGGACACCTTTAGTCAGGGTTTAAATATTAAAGTAGAGCGTCCATCTGTATTAGAAAGCTACAAGTTGGTATAAAGTCAAACGCTTTACTGAAGATTTTACACTCCGAAAGCCTAACACGCTGCCCCGACAGTACAACATGGCGTTCAGAGTAACAAATTAGTACACATATTAGCGAAGGGCACCTTAATTTCATGTAGGCATTAAAAGATCGATTCATTAACCGATCTGGACCGTTACCAACTTCTCTCATATTGGAACAGTTACGTCAATAGGTTTACATATCCAGTGCTCCCGAGTGTCGTTCCTGGTATTCCTGGATTACATCCGCTGAGCAGTATTGGTAATTGGAGCCATAATTCATGGTTCGAATATTTAAGCGGAACGTCAAACCATTACAGAACGTTAGTTATTGGTATAGAGACAACCATTTTGCTGATGTACCACCCTCAGGAGAAGCTAACGGTTCGTATCGAGTGTATAATCTCGTGATCAGAGAAAGAAATTGGTAGTCATTTCTGTGACGGGCACCTTAGCTTCAAGTGTGAATTAGAAGATCGTTGGTCAAACGGTTCGAGAACGTTACCACCTTTCTTGAGTGTCGAACGGATAAGTCAATAGCTCCACCTATCCTGTGATTCTGACAGTCAATCCTGGTATTCCGAAAGTAAATACGCTGAGGGGATTGGCATTTGACACCTCAATTCACGATATGAATATTAAAGTACATAGTCAAATCGTTGTGGAATGTTAACTATTGCTATAGAGTGAAACATCTCACCGAAAGCCGTACATTCGGAGATGGTAACCCGCTATATCGAAAGTGTAACTTCCTGTTCAGGGAAGGAAATTAATTTAGATTTTAGCGAAGCGTATCCTAATTTCATGTAGGAATTAAAAGATCGAAAGTCGATCCGTTAGAAAACGATACCACCTTCCTTGGGAGTGGCAAGGCTAAGTCCATAGCTTCATCTGTCCGGCAATAGAAAGAGTCAGAGCATGTATTCCGGGAGTAAATGCGCTGAACAGTATTGACAATAGACAATATATTTCGCGGTATAAATATTAAAATACAAAGTCTGTCCGTTTGAGAACATTACCAATTGGTATAACGTCACGCTCTTCATCGCATACCTTACCATCCGAGAACCCAAGGCGCAGTACCATCGGTATAATTTCGTGTTTAGAGAAACAAATGAGCATACATATTAGTGACGGTTACCTTAATTTCATGAATGAATATGGAATATCGAGGGTTAAATCGTTCGTGAACGTGACCACCGTGTTTGGGTTTCGTAAGGCTATGTCAGTATCCTCTCCTTTTCTGTGATTTCGAATGCCAAACCAGGTATACCGAGAGCAAATCCGCTGTACAGTATCGGCATTGAAAACCACACTTCGCGCGATATATATATTAATGTACACTTTCAAACCGTGGTAGAACGTTACCTATTGGTATGGTGTCAAACTTTTAACCGTCTGCCTTACCATCCGAGGAGCCAACCCGTTGCATCGATAGTATAACTTCGTATTCAGAGAAGCAAATTAGTATACATATTAGTGACGGCTACCTCAAATTATGAATTAGGAGATCGAGGGTCAATCCTTTTTGGAGTTTTACCTCCTTCCTGGGCGATGGAGCAGCTATGTCATTAGCTTTACCTCTTTTATGATTCCGAGAGTCAAATGAGGCATTCCGGAAGTAAATCCGCTGATGTACATTGACAATAGACATCCCAATTACCGGTAAGATTATTAAAATGGAGCAACGAACCGTTTGAGAATGTTACTTTTGGTATAGACCAAACATTTTACCGACGGTCGCACCTTTCGAGAACATAACCCGCTGTATCGAGAGTGTAACTTCGTGTATAGGGAAGAAAGTTAGTTTACATTTTAGTGACGAGCACCTTTATTTTGTGTATATATTAGGAGATCTGGTGGCATACCGCTACCACATTCATTGAGAGACGAATGGCTAAGACAATGGCTTCGCCTACTGCAATATTCCAAGTATCAAACCATGTATTCCGAGTGTAAATCCGCTGAGCAATATTGGCAATAGGCACCTTAACTCGCGGCTTGATTATTAACGTAAAACGTCAAAACCGATGCAGAATGCCACGTATTCGTATAATGTCATTCTTTTTCCGAATACCTTACCTTCCGAGAACCTACCTCGCTGCAGAGAGTGCTTTGCTTAATGTTCACGGAAAGAAGTTAGTAGACATGTTAGCAGACGGTCAGCACATTTCCATATATAAATAGCAATATCGAGTGTCGAACCGTTGGAAAACGATACCATCTTCTTTGGGAGTTAAACGGCTATATCAATAGCTGCATCTATCCTGTAATTTTAAGAGTCAAACCATGCGCTCCGGTACTAAATACGCTGAACAGTTTTGGCAAAAGATACTTGACTTCGCGGTATGAATGATGAATTATAGTGTCATACCGTTGGAGAACATTACGTACAGTTATAGAGTCATACCGCTTAAGAAAGAGATTAACTTGTGAGACGCTAACGCACCGCAGTGTGTGTGTTGCTTACTACAAAGGGAAACAGATTACTGTAAAATGGAATGACGGGAACCATATTTACATGTATAAATAGCAAAATAGCGAGTCAATCCGTTGGAAAACGACACAACCTTCTTTGGGAGTCGAAGGATAGGTCAATAGCTTCATCTATCCTGTGATTCCTACAGTCAAGCAATGAATTCCGGGAGCAAATGCGTTGAACAGTTTTGGCAATAGACTCCTCAATTCGCGGTATGAATAACAAAGTAGGGAGTCAAACCGTTATAGAATGTTACATACAGTTATATAGTCATACTTTTTAAAGAAGGCCTTAACTTCCATGAAGCTAACTCGCTGTATCAAGAGTATAACTTCGTGTTCAGAGAAGCATTATAGTATGTATTTTAGTGATGGACGCCATAACTTCATGTAAGAATGAGAAGATCGATTGTCAAGCCTTTCGAGAATGTTAGCATCCTCTTTGAAAGTCGAACGTCGAAATCAATAGCTTAATCTCACCTATGAGTCTGAGAGTCAAGCTAGATTTTTCGGGATTAAATGCTCCGTACAGTACTGACAATGGAGACCTAACTTCCTGGTTTGAATTCAAAATGGAGCGTCAATACGTTTGAGAGCGTTAGGAATTGACATAAAGTCGATCGTTTTACTGAAGATCATACCCTCCGTAAGCCTACCCCGCTGCATCGGTATTATATCACCGTGTTCTGAGGAACAAATTAATATACATTTTAGAGACAAGAAGCTTAATTTCATGTTTGAATTAGAAGATCGCGGGTCAAACCGTTCTANATTAAAGAACAGTGTCAATCCCATGTATCCCATAACTTTCGAGAAGCCCAACCAGCTGTATCGAGAGTATAAAATCGTGTTCAGGGGAACAAATTAGTATACATCTTACTGGTGGGCACCTTAACTTCATTTGTGAATCAGAAGGTCGAGGGTCAATCTATTCGGGAACGATACCACCTTTTCTGGGAGACGAAAGGCTAAGTCAATAGATGCACGTATCCTGCGGTTCCCACAGTCAAGCCATGTGATCCAGGAATAAATTCATTGAACAGCTTTGGCAGTAGACCACATTGTTTCCAGGTTTGAATATTATAGTGGAGAGTCAATCCGATGGAGGGCATAACCAATTGCAATAAAGTTATACTTTTAACCGAATAACTTACCTTCCCAGAACCTAACACGCAGTATCGTGTATCATGCTTAGTGCTCACGGAAACAGGTTAGTAGACATTTTTACAGACGGACAGGGTGTTTCTCAAGTAGAAATAGCAAAATGGAGAGTCAAATCGTTGGAGAACGATCCCACCTGCTGTGAAAGTCGCACATCTAAGTCAGTAGCTTCACCTATCCTGTGTTTGCGAGAGTCAGACCAGCTATTCCTGCAGTAAATCCGCTGAACAGTATTGGCAATTGACACCTTAGTTCATGGATCGAATATTAAGGTAGAGCGTCTAACCGTTGTAGAACGTCACCTATTCGTATAGAATCAAACTTCTAACCGCAGGCAGTGCCGCCCGAGTAGACCTACACTGTGTAGGGCGTGCCGTGCTTAGTGTTCATAGAAGCATATACGTAGATATTTTAAAGACGGGCATCCTGATTTCATATATGATTTAAATGATCGACTTTTGAACAGTTCGAGATCGTTACCACCTTCGTTGTGATTCGGAAGGATCAGTCAATAGCTTCACCTATCCTGTGACTCCGAGAGTCATACCAGATATACCGCAACTGATCCGCTGAACACTATTGGTAATAGACACATTAATTCACGGTTTAAGTATTGAAATAGAGCGTCAGACTGTTTGAGAACGATATCAATTCCTATAAAGTCAAACGCTTTACAGAACACCATTCCCACCGAAAAACTAACTCGCTGTACCGAGTAGTATAACTTCGTGATTAGGGAAACGAAATAGTAGATATTTTAGTGACGTGCACCTTAATTTCATGTTTGAATTAACAGATCAAGGGTGAAACCGTTCTATAACATTAGCACCTTCTTTGAGGTTCGAGCGGCTATGGCAGTAGCGTCACCTATGCTTGGATTCCGAGAGTCAAACCGGGTATTCTGGGAGTAGATCTGCTGAACAGTATTGGCAATGGACACCTTAAGTCACAGTTTGAATATTAAACTAGAGCGTCAAACCGTGCGAGAACGTTACCGCAGTCTCTGAGAGACGAACGGGTAAGTAAATAACTTCACCTATCTAGTGGTTCAGAAAGTCAATCGGGATATTCCAGGAGTACATGTTCTCTACAGTATTAGCAATAGACATCATAATTTACGGTTTGATTATTAATTCAAAGCGTCAAACCGTTGCAGAATATTACCTATTCGTATAAGACCATTCTTTTTACCAAATACCTTACCTGCCAAGAACCTAACCCGCTGTAGCGAGTGTCTTGATTAATTTTCACGGAATGCAATTAGTATTCATGTTAGCAGACGGGCACCACATTTCCATACATAAATAGCAATATCGAGTGTCAAACCGTTCGAGAACGTAACCAAATTATTTGAGAGTGGCACAGTTATGTCAATAGCTTCAGCTTTCTTGATATTCCGAGTGTCAAACAATGTCGTCGGGGAGTAAATTCGCTGAACAGAATTGGCATCAGACGCCTTATTTCACGGTATGAACACTAAAGTAGAGAGTCAAGCCATTGTATAGCGTTACCTATTGGTACAGATACAAACTCCATACTGA
>NIJG01001375.1:0-12037 GCA_002201625.1 Euglossa dilemma | reverse complement strand
TTAGCACCTTCTTTGAGGTTCGAGCGGCTATGGCAGTAGCGTCACCTATGCTTGGATTCCGAGAGTCAAACCGGGTATTCTGGGAGTAGATCTGCTGAACAGTATTGGCAATGGACACCTTAAGTCACAGTTTGAATATTAAACTAGAGCGTCAAACCGTGCGAGAACGTTACCGCAGTCTCTGAGAGACGAACGGGTAAGTAAATAACTTCACCTATCTAGTGGTTCAGAAAGTCAATCGGGATATTCCAGGAGTACATGTTCTCTACAGTATTAGCAATAGACATCATAATTTACGGTTTGATTATTAATTCAAAGCGTCAAACCGTTGCAGAATATTACCTATTCGTATAAGACCATTCTTTTTACCAAATACCTTACCTGCCACGAACCTAACCCGCTGTAGCGAGTGTCTTGCTTAATGTTCACAGAATGCAATTAGTATTCATGTTAGCAGACGGGCACCACATTTCCATACATAAATAGCAATATCGAGTGTCAAACCGTTCGAGAACGTAACCAAATTATTTGAGAGTGGCACAGTTATGTCAATAGCTTCAGCTTTCTTGATATTCCGAGTGTCAAACAATGTCGTCGGGGAGTAAATTCGCTGAACAGAATTGGCATCAGACGCCTTATTTCACGGTATGAACACTAAAGTAGAGAGTCAAGCCATTGTATAGCGTTACCTATTGGTACAGATACAAACTCCATACTGAAAGACTTACCTTGCGAGAACCCAACTAGCTGTATCGAAAGTATAACTTCAAATTGAGAGAATCACTTGAGAATGATCTCAAAATTCATACTAGAGACCGGCACCTTAATTACGTGTGCCAATAAAAAGATCGTGCATCAAGACGTTCGAGAACGTTATCACATTTTTTATCAATCGCATACGTAACTCGATAGCTTCACCTGTCCTGTGGTTTCCAGAGTCCAACCCGGTATTCCCCGAGTAAATCCGCTGAACAGTATTGGCAATAGACGTCCTAATTCACGGTATGAATATTAAACTATGGAATCAAACCACTGTTCAACGTTACCTATTCGTGGAGATAACTTCTTACAGAAGGTCTTACCCTCCGAATAGCTAACCCGCCGTATCCATGGTATAGCTATGTGTTTAGGGAAGCACCTTAGTATTCACTGTAATGACGTCACCCGTTCAAGAACGATACCACCCTCTTTGCGGTTGGAACGGATATGTCTATTGCTTTATCTATCCCGTCATTCCGATAGTCAAATCACGTAATCCGAGAGTAAGACCGCTGAAGTTTATTGGCAACTGACATCTTAATTCACGGTATGAATATTAACGTAGGGAAGCAAACCGACGTAGAACATTACAGATGCATATAAAGCCATTGCTTCTACCGAATACCGTTCATTCCGAGAACATAACCTGCTGTGAGGAGAGTCCTCATTAATATGCACGCAAACAAATAAATTGACATTTAAGCGGACGAACACCACATGTTTTGTAAAATATTAACATCAAAAGTCAAAGCGTTCGACAACGTAACCACTATCCTGTTATTCCGTTAGGAAAACCAGATATTCCTGGCGTCTGTCCGCTGTACACTATTCGTAACGGAGACGTTAATCCACGGCTTGAATATTAAAGTAGAGTGTGAAACCGTTTGAGAACGTTACGAGTTGATATAAAGTCAAACGTTATAGCAAACATCTTACCTTGTGAGCAACTCACCCGCTGCTGCGAGTGTCTTCCTTAGTGTATACGGAAACAAATTAGAAGACATTTTAGGAGACGGGCGGCTTACTTTCCTCTATGAATAGGAAAATCGACAGTCAAACGCTTCGAGAACGATCGCAGCTTCTTTGAGAGTCGAACGGCTAAATCAGTAGCTTCACCAATCCTGTAATTACGAGAGTCACACTAGGTATATCAGGAGTAAATCCGCTGTACTGTAATGACAATGGACACGTTGTTTTACGATATGGATATAAAGGTAGAGAGTCAAGCCGATGGAGAACGTTACATCTTGGAATGTAGGAAAACTTTTTGCCGAAAACCTTGGCTTCCGAGGATATATCCCGCTGTAGGGAGAGACTAACTTAATGTTAACCTAAACAATTAAGTGGCCATTTTAGCAGACCGACACCTAATTTTCGAGTATGAATAGCAAAATCGAAAGTCTATCCGTTCGAGATCGTTGCCACCCGCTTTGAAGAGACGAACTGCGAAGCCAATAGCTATACGTATCCTGCGATTCCGAGTGCCAAACTAGGTACTCAGGGAGTAAGTGCGCTGAACAGTATGGGCAATAGACGACCTAATCCACGGGATGAATATTAAAGAACAGAATCAAACCGATGGAAGGACGTTGCCATTTGTTATGAAATCAAATGCTTTATCGATGTCATTACCTTCGGATATGCTAACCTGCCGTATCGGGGGTATAACTTCGGGTTCAGAGATAGAAGCTAGTCTTCATTTCTGTGAAGCACGCTTTCTAGTGATTCGGAGTGTCAAACCAGGTACTGCTGGATTAAATCCGCTTAAGAGTATCGGTAATCGGCACCTTCATTCACGGTTTGAATACTACAATAGAACGTCAATCAATGTGAGAACGTTACCAATTGCTCTAACGTCAAACGCATTACCGGACATCATACCCTCCGAATGCTAGCCCGCTGTATCGGGAGTATACATTCGTGTACAAGGAAAGAACCTAGTATCCATTTCAGCGACGGACACGGCATCGTATATATCAACGATATATACCGCTGAAGAGTATTGGCAATAGTATTGGCAATGTACAGAGACAAAGCGCTGTAGAAAGTTACCAATTGGTATAGAGTCAGACTTTTTACCGAAGGCCTTACCTTGCGAGAATATAACCCACTATATCGAGAGTATGACTTCGAGTTCAGAGAATCATTAGAGAAAGATCTCAAAATACATACTAGAGACCGGCACCTTAATTACGTGTACCAATGAAAAGATCGTGCGTCAAGACGTACGAGGACGTTACCAATTGGTATTAAGATAAACGTTTTACCGAAGGCCTTGCCTTGCGCGAACCTCCCCGGCTTTATCGAGAGTATAACTTTGTTTTCAGAGAAACAAATCAGTATACATATTAGGGCGTGGCGCCTTTGTATCATGTAGAAATACGAAGAACGAGATACATGCCGTTCGAGAACATAACCACCTTCTCTGATAGTGGAACGTCTAAGTCAATAGCTTCACATATCCTACGACTCCGAGAGTCAAACCAGTTATTCCGGGAGCAAATACCCTGACCACTGTTGGCAATAGACACCGTATTTCACGGCCTGATTATTAAAGTAGAGCGTCGGACCGTTTGAGAGCGTTACCATTTGGTACAAAGTCAAACACTTTGCCGAATACCCTACATTCTGTGAACCTCACCCGCTTCATCGACAGTATAACTTCGAGTTCAAAGGCAGAAATTTGTATTTATTTCAGTGATGGGCACGTTAATTTCATGCATGAATTAGAAGATCGAGTGTCAAACCGTTTCCACCTTCTCTGAAAGACGAACGACTACGTCAATAGTTTCACCTGTCGCATGATTCCGAGAGACATGCCCCGAAAACCGGGAGTATGTCCGCTGGACAGTATTGGATCTAATCTCCAGAACTCACTGTATGAATATTAAAATACAGAGTTATACCGTTTGAGAACATTACCAACTGATAAAAGTTCAAAAGGTTTACCGTTGACCTTGCCCCCGATAGAAAAACATGCTGTATCCTGAGTATAACTTCGGGTCCAGGGAAACAAATTTCTTACGTTTCAGCAGACGGATATCTTAATTTCATGTATGAATCAGAAGATCGTGGGTCAAAGCGTTCGAGAACGTTAACACCTTCTGTGAGAGTCGAACGGCTGATTCAATAGCTTCACATATAGTTGTGATTCCGAGTGTCAAGTCGGGCATTCCAGGAGTAAATCCGCTGAACACTATTGGCAATAGACACATTAATTCACGGTATGAATATTGAAGTCGAGATTCGAACCGTTGATGGACACTACTAATTGGTATAAAGTCAATCCTTTTACAGGAGACCTTGCCTTCCAAGAGCCTACCCCGCTGTAGGGAGTGTCACGCTTAGAGCTCACGGATACAAACTAATAGGCATTATAGCAGAAGCACATCTTATTTTCCAGTATGAACGGAATCAGCGAGAGTCAAACACATTGAGAGCGATCCCTCCTCCTTTGGGAGTCGAACAGCTAAGTCAATAGCTTCACATATCCTGTGATTCCGAGAGTCAAACTTGGTATTTCACGAATAAATCCGCTGAACCGTATTGGAAACGGATACCTTAATTCACTGCTTGAATATTAAAGAAGACCGTTAGACCGTTTGACAACATTACCAATTGCTATGAAGTTAAACACATTACAGATGTCCTTACCTTCAGAGAAACTAACTCGCCGTTTCGAGAGTATAACTTCGTGTTCAGAGAAGGATATTAGTCTTCGTTTGTGTGACGGGCTCAAAAACTTCATGCATGAATTAGTATATCGATGGTCAAACCGTTTGTGATCTTTATCAACCTCTATGAGAGTCGAACGGCTAGGTCAAAAGCTCACCTATCCTGTGATTCCGAGTGCCAAACCACGTACTGCTGGAATAAATCCGCTGTACCGGATTGAGAATAGACACCTTGATTCACGGGATGAATATTGGAGTTGAGCATTGACCGTTTAAGGACGTAACCAATTGGCATAACGACATACTCTTTACCTGATACCCTACCATGCGAGAAAGTAACGCACAGTACCTAGGGCATAATTTCATGATCATCGAAGAATACTGGCAGATATTCTAGTTACGGGCACCTCAATTTCATGTATGAATTAGAAGATCGAGTGTAAAACCGTCCGATAACGTTACTACCTTCTGCGAGAGACGAACGGCTAAGTCAATAGCTTCACTAATCCTGTGATTCCGAGGATCACACGAGATATTCCGGGAGTCAATCCGATGTACAGTACGTGCAATAGACACCTTATCTGGCGGTATGAAAATTAAAGTGCAGACATTAAACATTGGTGAATATTGCCATTTCGAATTAAGTCATTCATTTTACCGAATACCTTACCTTTCGAGAACCTAACACGCTGTAGCGAGTGTCTCGCTTACTGTTCACGGAAACAAAATAATAGACATTTTAGTGGGTGGACACCACATTTTGGTGTATGAAATACAAAGGTCGAGCGTCGGACCGTTCAAGAACGTTACCGCCTTCTATGTAAATCCAATGACTACGTTGATAGCTTCACCTATCCTGGGATTCCGAGAGTCATATCAGGTAATGCGGGAGCAAAGTGGCTTACAGCATTTGCATTAGACACCATAATTCACGGCATAAATATTCAGGAACAGAGGCAGTCCATTCTGGAACGTTACATATACGTATAAGGAGAGACTTTTTACCGAAGACCTTATCTGCCCAGAAGATAACCCGCTGTACCGGGAGTATAGCTTCGCGTTCTGTGGGACGAACTAGTATGCATTTCAGTGACTGGCACATTAATTTCATGCATGAATTAGATGATCGAGAGATAAACTATTCCGTCCTTGAGAGTCGAACGGATAAGTCAATAGCATCACCTATCCTGTGATTCCGAGAATCGAGCCAGGTACACCGCGACTAAATTCCCCGTACAGTATTGGCAATAGTCACCATAGATAAAGGTATGAATATTAAGGCAGACCGTCAAGCCGTTATAAATCGTTACCTATGCCTATAGGGTCTAACCTTTTACCGAGGGCCTCACATTCCGAGAAGGTAACCCGCTGTATTGAGAGCATAACATAGTCTTCAGAGGAACAAATTAGTACTCAATCTAGCGACGTTCATCTTGATTTCACGTATGAATTAAATGATCGATGGCCAAACACTTCGAGAACGTTACCACTCACATTGAGATCCGTACGGCTAAGCCATTAGCTCAACCTATACTGTGATTCCAAGGGGTAAACCTGGTAATCCGCGGGACAATCGGCTCAACCGTATTGGAACTAGACACATTAACTCACGCTATGAATATTAAGCTGCAGTGACAAACCGTTGTAGATCGTTACAACTCCATATATAGTCATACATCTTACGGAAGGCCTTATCTTCCGAGAACATAATCTGCCGTATGGAGAGTGTAACTTCGGGTTGAGAGAAACATATTAGTTTATACTTCACTGACGGGCACCATTATTTTATGTATGAATCGCAAGGTCGAGTGTCAAACCATTCGAGAACGTTGCCACCTTCTATGAGAGACGAATGGCTAAGTCAGGAGCTACACGTACCCTGCGATTCCAAGAGCCAATCCAAGTATTCCGGGAGTTAATCCACGTAACAATTTCTGCCCTGCGCATCTTAATTCACGGATTTAATATTAAAGTAGATAGTGAAACCGTTTGAGATCGTCACCAATAGGAATGAAGACATTGTTCTTTCCGTTTACCTTACTTTTCGAGAACCTAACTCGCTGTTTGAGAGTATGACTACGTGATCAGTGAAGTACGTTTGTACTCATTTTAGTGCCGGCTGGGTAATTTCATGAATCAATTGGAAGATCTAGTGATAAACCTTTCGTGAATGTTACCACCTTCCCTTGGATTCGAAGGTCTCAGTCAACAGCTTCACCCATAATTATGATTCCAAGCGTCAAGCCTGATACTCCAGGAGTAAATCCGCTGAGCAGAATTGGAAACAGAGACATTTATTCACTGTATGAATATCAAAGTAGAGAGTCAAACTGTTTGAGAACGTTACCAATTGGTATAAAGTTATACACTTTATCGCATACCTTACCTTCCGGGAACATAACCCGCTGTATCGTGGGTATAACATTGTGTTCAGAGAGGCAAATGGATCGACATTTTAGTAAGGAGCACCTGAATTTCATGCATGATTTAGAATATCTATGTTCAATCCGATTGTGAACGTTACCACCCGCTTTGAGAGTCGAGCGGATAAGTCAGTACCTGCACCTTTGATGTGATTCGGAGAGTCAAACCAGGTAATCCGAGAGTAAATCCGCTGAACGGCATTGGTAATAAACACCATATTTCACGGTTTGAATATTAACATAGAGCGTCAAACCGTCTGCGAATGTTACCAATTGATATAAAGTCAAACGTTTTACCGAAGGTCGTATCTTCCGCGAACCTCACCAGCTCCATCGAGGGTATAACTTCGTGTCCAGAGGACCATAATGTCATATTGAATATGAAGGTCGGGAATCAAACCGTTCCAGAACGTTGCCACCTTCTGTGAGAGACGTACGGCTAAGTCAATGGTATCCTGCGATTCCGAGAGTCAAACCAGGTAAGCCGGGATTATATCCACTGAAGAGTATTGGGAGTAGACACCATAATTCACGCTATGAATATTACAGTAGAGAATCAAACTGTCGAAGAACATTACCATTTCTTACAATGTAACTCTCTTTACCGAATACCTTACGGTAGGAGAACCTAACCCGCTGTAGCGAGTTCCTTGCTTAATGTTGACAGACACAAATTTGTGAACTTTACAGCAGACGGGCGCCGCAATTTCATGTACGGATAGGATGTTTGAATGTCAATACGTTCGAGACAGTTACCACCTTCCATGACATTCGAACGGAAAAATCAATTGTTTCAGATACCCTGAGTTTCCGAGAGCCATACCAGGTTTTCCTGGAGTTAATCCGCTGAACGGATTACCCAAGACATTTCTCACCGAAAAACTCACCCGCCTTATCAAGAGTATAACTTCGTGATCAGAGGATCAATATGATAAACATTTTGGTGACGGGTACATTCATTTCATTATGAATAAGATGATCGTGGTCAAACCGTTGGAAAATGTTGCCACCTTCTTTGAGAAACGAACGGCTAAGACAATAGCTTCACATATCCAGTGATTCGGAAAGCAAATGCAGTTATTCCGGGTGTAAATTCGCTGAACAGTGTTGGCTATTAACCATAATTCACAGTTTGCATATAGAAGGAGGGAGGCAAGCCATCGGAGAACATTACCAAATGTTATAAAGTCATACTTTTACCGAGTACCATACCTCCCGAGAATATAACCCTTTGTAGCGAGTGTCTTGCTTTCTGCTCACAGAAACAGATTAGTAAATATTTCAGAAGATGGAGTCCTTATTCTCATGTCTGAATTGTAAAATCGAGAGTCAAGCAACTCGAGAACGTTACCTCCATGTTTGGGATTAGAATGGACAAGCTAATAGCTTCACGTATCCCGTGATTCCGAGATTCAGACCAGGCATTCCGGGGATCAATCCATTGTGCAGAATAACAAATGGACATTTTAATTCACGGTACGAATATTGATGTCGAGAATCAATCCGTTCGAGAAGGTGTCATCCTTTTTTGGGAAACGAACGGCTATATCAGTAGCTTTACCCTTCTTGTGATACCTAAAGCCAAGCCAAGTATTCCTGGAGTAGATCCGCTATTCATCATTGTCATTAGTCACCCTATTTCAGGCTCTAGATATTGAGGTACAGAGTCAAGCGGATGTAGAACGTTATGTATTGGTATATAGTCAAACTTTTCCCAAAGGTCTTGCCTTCCATGAAGATAACCCGCTGCATCGAGAGCATTACTTCGTGTTCACAGAAGGAAATTAGTATACATTTATGTGATGGAGGCCATAATTTCATGTATAGCTTAGAAGGCCGAGCGTCAAATCGCTCTAGAACGTTGCCGCCTCCTTTGAGAGTCGCACAGCTAAGCTAACTGCTTCAGTAATCCTGTGATTTTTAGAAAGAAACCTGGTATTCCACGACTAAACCCGCAGTACTGTATTGGAATTAGACTCGCCATTTCACGTTATAAATATCAAAGATCATAGTTAATCCATTGTAGAACGATACCTGTTTCTGTACACTGAAAATCTTACCGAAGGCATTACCTTCCGTGATGCGAACCCGCTGCATGGAGAGTATAACTCCGTGTTCAGCGAAAAAAATTAATACACATTTTAGTGACGGCCACCTTAATTTCATCCATGAATTAGATGATCCAGTGTTAAGCCGTTCGAGAACGTGACAACCTCCCTTGAGATTCGAGCAGTTAACACAATAGCTTCTCTGAAAGTCGAACGGCCAAGTCAGTAACTTTACCTATCCTGTGCTTGCGAGAGTCAAACCAGGTATTCCGAAAGTGCATCCGCTGAAGAGTATTGGCCATAGACACCTTAACTCACGGTATAAATGTTAACGTACTGAGACGGAAGGTCAGAGAACGTTATCAATTCGTATAAAGTCATTCCTCTCACTGAGTACCTTACTCTCCAAGAACATAACCCGCTGTAGCGAGTGTGACTGCTTAATGTTCACAGAAAAGAATTAGTCGAAATTTTTTCGGACACCACATGTTTGTGTATAAATATCGCTATCGAGATTTATAGTGTTCGGGAAGGTTACCACATTCCTTGTAAAACGGATGGCTTTGTCAATAGCTACAGCTATCCAGTAATTCTGAGAGTCAATCCATGTATTCCGGAAATAAATGCTCTGTATAGAATGGCATTACATACCCTACTTCCCGGTACAAATATTAAAGTACAGAGTGACACAGTTATATAACGTCACCTATTGGTATAGAGCATAAATTTTCACCGTCGGCCGCACCTTCAGAGAAGATGACTCGCTGTATCGATAGTATAACTTCATGGTAAGTGAAGCAAAATACTATATATTTTAGTGCTGGACACGTTAATTTCTCCTATGAATTAGAAGATCGGTGGTTACACCGTTCGACGAAAGTTACCACCTTCTTTCAGAGTCGAACGGCTGAGTCAATAGCGTCACCTATGTTTGAAATTCCGATTGTCAAGCCTGGTACTCCAGGAGTGAATGCACTGAACAGTATTGGCAATAGTCACCATTATTCACGGTATGAATACTTCAGTAGATCGTGAAGCCGTTTGAGATCGTCACCAGTTGGTATCAAGTCAAACGTTTTACCAATTACCTTAACTTCCGAGAAGCTAATCCGCAGCAGCGAGTGTATTGCTTAGTGCAGACGGACACAAATTAGAATACATAGGAGTGACCGCCACCTTATTATCATGTATGAATAAGAAAATCGAGTGTCAAACCGTTCGAGAACGTTTCCATCTTCTTTGAGAGTCGAAAGGCAGCGTCAACAGCTTCTGCTGTCCTGTGATTCCGAGAGAGAAGCCTGGTATTCCAGGAGTCGAACGTGATATTCCGGGAGGAAATGCGCTGGATAGTATGGGCTTTAGACAACTTAATTGACGGATTGAATATTGAAGCAGTCCGACAAGCCGTTGTAGAATATTACATATAGGAGTAGGGTTGAACTTACTACAGGATGCCTTACCCTCCGAAAAACTGACCAGTTGTATCGGGAGTATACCACCGTGCTCAGCGGTACGAACTGGTATACATTTTAGTGACGCGAAACATCCATTTCATGCATGAATGAAAAGATCGATGGTCAAAGTGCTCGAGAACATTACCACCTTCGGTGAGAGACAAACTGCTAAGCTAATTGAGCTTCACCCACCCTGCGGTTACGAGTGTCAAACCTGGTACTCCTGGAGTCAATCCGCTTTGACTATTGGCATTGAGAACCTTAATTGACGACTTGAATATTAAAGTAGACCGTGAAGCCGTTTGAGAGCTTTACCTATTGGTATACAGACAAATATTTTAGCGTAGACCTTACACTTCCAGAACGTATCCCGCTGGATCGCGAGTATAATTTCGTGTTCAGAGACATAAGTTTGTACACATTTTAGTGACGGCCACCTTAATTTCAAGTATGCATTAGAAGAACGAGTGTCAATCCGCTCGAGATCGTTTCCATCTTCCCTGAGCTTCGTACACACTAAGTCAATCGCAGCACATATCCTGTGATTCCACAAGTCAATCCAGATATTCCGGAGCTAATGGGCTGTACAGAATAGGCAATAGACACCTTAATTCACGGTTTGAATATTAAAGCAGGCCGTCAAGCCGTTGTTTAACAATACCAATAGGTGTAGGGTCAAACTTCTTACAGAATGCCTTACCCTCCGTAAAATTAACCCCCTGTATCGGGAGTAAAACGACATGTTCAGAGAAACAAATTAATATACATATTAGTGACGGACACAATCATTTCAAGATTGAATTAGAAGGTCGACTGTAAAACCGCTCGATAACGTTACCACCTTATTTGGAATCGAACGACTTATTTGTTAGCTTCACCTACCCTATGATTCCAGGAGTCAAACCAGGTTTTCGGGGCGAAAATCCATTGAACAGTACGGGCATTAGACAACCTATTTCACGCTATAAATATTAAAGTACGGAGTCAAACCGTTGTTGAATGAGACTTAATGGTATATAATTTAACTTCTTACCGAGGGCCTATCACTCCGAGAAGTTATCCCGCTGTAATGAGAGTATTTTTATATGTTCAGAGGAACAAATCAGTATACATCCTAGTGTCGCACAACTTAATTACATGTATCATTTATAAGATCGAGCGTTAAACCATTCGTGAACGTTACCACCAACCGTGAGAGACGAATGGCTAAGTCAATGGCTTCACCTACCCTGTGATTCCGAGAGACATTTCACGTAATACGGGTGTAAATCCGCTGAACAGTATTTTTTAGTTCCCGAACGTTACGTACTCGTTTAAAGTGATTCTTTTTACCGAATACCTTACCTCCCCAAAACCTATCGCGCTGTAGATGTTGTCATGCTTACTGCTCACGGCTACAAATTAGTAGACATTTTAGAAGACGGACACTTTAATTCCATGTATCAGTAGGAAGATCGAGGGTGACACCATCCAAGAACGTTATCATCTTCTTGGCGATTCGAACAGCGAAGCCAATGATTTATCCCATCCTGTGATTTCGAGAGTCAAACCAGGTATCCCAGGAATAAATCTGCTGAACAGTATTAGCAATAGATACTTCAAATCACGGTTTGAATACCGTCAAACCGTTGTAGAACGTTACCAATTCCTATAAAGTCAAACGCGTTACCAAAGACTTT
>NIJG01001374.1:33552-45399 GCA_002201625.1 Euglossa dilemma | reverse complement strand
CTGTCATTGTTCAATTGTTGCATGTCCGACGCTTGTGTGTAGCAGCACCTAATCGAAACTCCAGGACCTAACCGAAACCTGCGCAAAACCAAACTCACTAAATACGTGGCAGACAAATCCAATCCCACCCTATGCTGGCATCACTTAGTGTGTATATTAATGTCATTTACTCCGTCTATTTGGTTATTACCTGTTTGTGATTAATTCCTTCATGTCCGTCACGTGTATGTCTGATGACCTGAACAGCGCGCGCCATGGCTTCAGTTGTACGACATCCGCCACTCCAGGTTAAATTTGGTAGGGCTCCAGCACGAGCGGCAGTGGCCGTGACCTAGAATACTCCTTCGATGAGGGTTGTGCCAATCTGATGAATCCAGCGAGGGTAGGATCAACCTACGGGACTAGAGTGTCGAAGAGGATAGGCCAAAGCGAGATATCAACGTGGGCCTCATACTTGAGGTAGCGGTCCGGGAATGTAAGGAGAAGGACCATCGACTGGCAGGCGCCATTGTGGCATCCCTCCAGGACACAGGACTCAGAGTGACGCGACCGACTAATATGGCGGAGCTGCGGGTAGCTGGGTTGGGTCTCAGTTACCCCCAATGTGTTGCCGCAGCGCTCACCGGGAACGGCGCCTGCAGTCCTACTCAGACTATGTGCAGTGCGATCCGCACCTCCCCGGCTGTGGGCAATTTGGGTGATATTCTCCTACTCCGCCGCCAACAGCATCATGTTCGGCGGAATAGTAAAAGTAGCCTGAATCTCTGCCCACGTGCAGGTGCTGGAGGCACGACGACTGCAGTGCTTCAGGTGCCTGGAGTTTAGGCATGTCAAGGCGCGATGCCCAAGNACCTGAACAGCGCGCGCCATGGCTTCAGTTGTACGACATCCGCCACTCCAGGTTAAATTTGGTAGGGCTCCAGCACGAGCGGCAGTGGCCGTGACCTAGAATACTCCTTCGATGAGGGTTGTGCCAATCTGATGAATCCAGCGAGGGTAGGATCAACCTACGGGACTAGAGTGTCGAAGAGGATAGGCCAAAGCGAGATATCAACGTGGGCCTCATACTTGAGGTAGCGGTCCGGGAATGTAAGGAGAAGGACCATCGACTGGCAGGCGCCATTGTGGCATCCCTCCAGGACACAGGACTCAGAGTGACGCGACCGACTAATATGGCGGAGCTGCGGGTAGCTGGGTTGGGTCTCAGTTACCCCCAATGTGTTGCCGCAGCGCTCACCGGGAACGGCGCCTGCAGTCCTACTCAGACTATGTGCAGTGCGATCCGCACCTCCCCGGCTGTGGGCAATTTGGGTGATATTCTCCTACTCCGCCGCCAACAGCATCATGTTCGGCGGAATAGTAAAAGTAGCCTGAATCTCTGCCCACGTGCAGGTGCTGGAGGCACGACGACTGCAGTGCTTCAGGTGCCTGGAGTTTAGGCATGTCAAGGCGCGATGCCCAAGCTACGTATAGCGGAGCGCAACTTTCTTGCGGTGATGGGAGCAGAGCCACCATGTGACTGAGTGCAACGCCCCAGCTACCAAATGCCCGATATTGCGCGACCCATGGTCTGGAGGCCGCTCACAGGATGGGCAGCATGGCCTGCACCCCACACCCCTTAATCAAGGAAAACGAAGATGAAGAGGATAACAATATGTAAATTAACGGAAGAACCGGGAAGCAACAGGAGGTCATGGACACGGCCTAAAGTTCAAGATCCTGCAGACGAATATCAACCACTCCCGAGCGTCACAGGACCTGCTAGTGCAGATGCTCGCGGTGTCTAGCTGTGACTTGCGAGCCGTACCCGGTGCCGGACCGCAACAACTGCTCAGGGCACCTTCACGGATCGGTCGCGGCGGTGTGAAATGGCACCCACTGAACCTCCCTGACAGCGTTAGAACACACCAATGGGAGGGACAAGTCCCGGTGTCCTGGGACGACCTGACAGTAGAGGTCTACTACATCAAGCCGAAGTGCACCCTGGGGAAATACAACTGGCGGCTGGATGGGGTAAAGATACAACTCCCACAGTACCTATCCCAGCCGCTGCTCGTTCACGGAGATTTCAAAGCCGACAAAACGGCGTGGAGCTCTCTCAGGATAAATATGATGGGCGAGACACAGCTCGACTGGGCAGCCCAACTTACAACACATCTGTGAAGCCGGCTGTTATGTCCATCCTGTACTTGTCCTGTGCTTCCCCGGCTTGCTCTGCAGTCTCTAAACGGATGGAGGGTGGCAGAATTGGTGGAAACACTTAGCGACCACGCCTTGGACACCATGGGGTACTCAGCCTCTGCATGATGATGAAGAAGGGGGCCGACAGGCACAGGAACCCCACAGCTAGATCTGGGCATCGGGACCAGCAGAACCGACGCGATGTTATATCAAACGCCTCGACGAGGACACAGTTTTGGCCGTCGCGCATATAGATGCGCGCTCGACCAGTCATGGGGATGACCTCGATATACACGACGGTGGGGAGTGGCTCCGCGAAGCCATGATGGCGGCGTGAGCCTTGGTCATGTCGCACGCTGCGGCGAAAACGAAAAAGCGGTGTTCTAGTTGCCTGCGGAGCTTGCAATGCGACGTGAGTGAATAACTTGAGTCTGTTGCCGGCACAATCGGACCTGTCGCAGTAGAGGATCGTCAACAATTGAAGAGGGAAACGCGCTGCTGGAGGTATTACGACGGGCCAGCTAATCGCCGCGGCGTGCTATCGCAAGAGTCAAGGCAAGGTGTTAGGAAGATCTGCTGAGGAAGATCGACGACGACCCCTGCGGACGACAATACCGATGGGTCAGTGGGAGGCTAAGGGGATAGACACCATGGCTAATGGAGAGCATGGATCCCAATTTTGTACGGCGAGGCGTTGACATCCACTTTCCAGGAATGTCGATGACTATGAGGGAAGCATCAGTAGTGCCGTCGGCAGACTGGACGGTCTGGGCGGACGAACTTCTGGTCAGCAGTATGGATCTGGGCCTCGCGGCTGGAATGCTGGTGGTAAGTAGGACTGCGACCGTAGTGGATGGAATTCCGGAATTCCCGATTAAAGTAGCACCCATCTCGGGTGGGTGCAGACCTGATCAACAGACAGTTCGGCTTGCGACGAGGTCTGTCCACCATTGACGCCATCAAGCGCGCCATGTGCTTGTCAACTGCGATCGTCCACTGCCGTGGGGTGAAGTTGGCTGTGATCACGCACATCGCTATCTCCTTCAATGCCCTGCAGTGGACCGCCGTCGGGGCCACGTTAGATTATCACAAGTTGCTGGCGTACCTGGCGGCGGTGATTCGTCACTACCTGTCAGGGGGAAGTATCGAGATCCAGGAGCGGTACGGCCGCGTCGTGAGGGTTGTGCACTCCCATGTCACGCAAGGGCCGGTTGTCGCACCGATACTGTCTAAGATGGTGTACGACGTGGTGTGAGAGGCATGCTCCCTTCCGGCGACGGTAATACATCCTACGCCAATGAGACACTGGTGAGGCAGCCGACGGAAAGGAGTGGGAGAGGACGACGAGGCTGGTTGGGCTTGGAATGGTCTGCATTGGGAAAGAGGATACCTCAACTGAGACTGAGGATCCCACCGAGGAAGACGGAGGCAATGTGGTGCCACTGCGGAACTCGCAGAGGACCACCCCTGGAAGAGGTTCGTGCGGAGGATGCCCGGATCGTGGCCAGAGGACGAATCAGGTACATGGTTCTCAAACTGCTCTGTGGGTGGCGCTTGGAACAGCACTTCGGGGCGCTGGCACCAAGATTGGAGGAAGCGGCCGCGGCGCTGGGACGCCTGCAGCCGAACGCCGGGGACCGGTCACGAGAATGCAGCGCTCACACGCTGTGGTGATCTACTCCATGGCTCGGACCACCATGACCCTTGTCGGATCTCCATTGTGGGCGGAGGACCTGATGGCCAGCAAGAACAGCTGCGTCAGACTTGCAAGTGTCTAGCCGGGGCTGCACATCAGGATATTGCGAGGGTACTGCACTCTACCTCGTGACGCTGCCACGACGATGGCTGGTCTCGTACCTCTGGATCACCTGGCGCCAGTTTCGCCGGTTGAAAATAGCGACGAGAATGATTTTAGGATTTTTAGGACTCGCAGTTACTATGCTGCCAGGTTTCATTTCTGCAAATTACGAGGCGCGAAGTAGGATACGTCTGACGTCTTCCTTTTTATCGCTATAGTTATAATATTCTCGCTATTGAAGATCGGGACGATGAAGATTACATAGAATTTTTCTTATAATAAATTGTAGGATACCAGACGGGNAGTTATAATATTCTCGCTATTGAAGATCGGGACGATGAAGATTACATAGAATTTTTCTTATAATAAATTGTAGGATACCAGACGGGGATGGAAACCTTGGGAAATTCCGAAACGGGACGGAAAGTGGCACGTGATAGAATGTAAATCCTTGGGTCAACTATTGAAATTCTACTATGAAGAAACAAAAAGGACAGCAGAGTAAATAAATAATAGCCCTTGTTATTCTTGCCATTACAAAAATATCGTGCTTTGTCGAAGCATTCTTGATCGCAGTGTCTAATACAATAAATATGCAAATGAGTTGAGATACGATCCTTACCTATTCCTTTAAAAATAGAAGCTCGTCCCCCGCTTTATCGCAAAGTATGAAATTCATATACTTGCACAAATTATTTATACATTTTCGTCGTATCAACGCCGATGTGATAACGCCGAATACAATTTCGTGGCAAACAATTCTGTATCCTTGGAAAATTATAGTCAACGTTACCGAAAAGAAGCGTGATACATTTGTAGTCACCGAGCATGTATTTTTACCGATGACTCCGGAATTCAGACAAGAAGTATTAACGTTACACAGTTTTCGCCACTGTTCGTCGAATCTGTATTGGAATGTTTTATCACGGTCAGCAGACCGCAGCACAAATAAACGGAGTTATCAATAATTGCGCGATAGGAAGTACGCTAGTTGACAAACACATGTTCGTGTTTCGACTAGTTACCATGAGAATATCCATAACACGTCAACTTCGTAATAACACTCTGGTCGATCGTTGTAACCAAACGTGTTCTGCATCCTATGCAACAAACTCGGCGCCAAAGCAACGGAACAGTAACAACCCTTGACACACGTCACGTTCCATAAATTCGACCTTCATCGACATTTTTTGACCGGCTGATAACCCATTTGTCTATCCGTACCTGTTCTTACTTCAGCGGTAATTTCCCCGGCTGAATGCCTGCGAACGCGAGACCGATTTAATTGCGAGAAAATGAAGAATGAAGCGGAAGCAGGCAGGAATGTCGCGTTTACAAATACCTCAGCCGCCGCCTCGAAAAGTCACAGCAACGTGCGTATAAGTTACTGGAGAATCAAAACGACTCGCCAACTGCCTCCTATGAGGATTAAAGTATCCCAAAACTAGTGGAAGGTGGACCTGAGCTGCCTTTATTATTGTCATATGAAATAAGATGTAAAATTCTCAAAACAACACGCGAGCTGCCTCGTATGGCGTTTTACGTCTCGTAACAACAGAATTATATTTTTCGTGATTGTGTTTTTTTTAATGTTATATCAGAAGGCGATAAAGTTATAGTTCCTGAACGCGATATATCGAATTTCAGAGTAATGAAGCAACGTAGCAAGCATAGTGACCAAAATAGAGTTCGAAATATTTTCAACATAGGCTGTAATTCGCTATGGAGAAGAAAGTCGTAATCTGATCCAACTAATAAATCACAGAAATATATGTATATATGTATATGTTATGAGTGTTATTGTACACTAGTACATTAGCACCAGCAGACACTATGCATATTATGAAAGTCATAAGGTACAAGCAGTACAAACAGTGCCGTTTTGGAACATTCGTCCCACGGCATAAATATCCGACTTACCGATCGTTGACCTCTTATTCCTATCATAGCAGCTCTCAGTTGATAGTGGCCTTGGTCCTAGCGCCGGCGTCAAGCGGTCTTCCCCTTGGCATCATTTCTACTTTTCCAGCACTTTCACTGCGCACTCGCAATGTCGCGTACACGACCCTACTTGCTTCGACCGGTACCGAGTAAAAAAATTGCGCTTATAATCCTTCGAACGGGTACTATTTAGTAATGGTGTGGTTATAATTTATTGTAACAGTTACAAGAATGTACTATGTCCACTAACCCGCTGGAAATTAAAGACATAAGATGTAAACTATTTATACAGGTAGTAAAGAAATAATCACAATTAAAAATAGATTGAATTATTAAAAGAATGGTTGTAACTTTAAAAATAAATGAATAAAATAAATTCTGAAGTGCTAAACATAGACAATTAAATTAAAATGTTATTAAATGTGATTATTAGATAAAATAATTTAAAAATTGTTTAAGGTGGATAGGGAATAGGTAAGTTAAAAAATAATTATTAAATGGGAATAATAAATATTGGAAGACCCCATATATGCCATACCCATCATCCGTCGTAACTTAAGTTGAAATTCTCGTACTTAACAAACGTCACGAATTAATTAACTAACATACATATATATTATACGTTTAATGATGGAGTTCATAATGATCGTGTATTTAGTTTTGTAAATATATCAAATAATGTAAAATGATGAATTCAGGAAAAACCTAGAATTGATTGATTATTTTCTATGACGCAAAATAGATTCTCCTAGTATCACGAATTTGACATAGAATAGGAATACGAACAAGAAAACAAACGGAATAAGCCGAATACCGTAAATTTTGAATTGTTAGTACATGCACAAACAACGAAGCCCAAGCCAGTTTCATGGCAATAACGAATTTCCATTGTTTCTAATTTTATTGATCAAGGTAATCAAGGATGTGCCCTTATTAGCCTTCGATAGGAACGAGGTATGAACTTTGATGAACGTTGTTTTAATTGATATACCCGATCTCATTGATATGCAAATTATGTTCAATGTTTGAGCAACCTAAATTACTGGAAGATCCATATCAATATATTCTCTCAAATATAACGGATGAGAATTTACAACACTATGATAGCACCCAATTAGCTAGGATTACGTGCTACATCGTTCGTAGTTGTATCACAGGTATTGGCTATGTTTGACATAACCTTAGCGATACGATTAGGAATGACAAGTGAAATAATGACGATTGCCCAGGTCTCACCACGTGGAGGTGCTGCTAATGGAGACTTACCCTATCCACGTCTCATCCACCCTCCATTCGCATGAAAAATTAATGAAATTTGTAAAAATTGCCCGTACGATGCATAATTACAACGTTTAATCTTCGACCGCTTTGCAAAGAAATGGCAAAAGGTATTGAAAAAGAAATCGACGTGGAAAGGTAAAGCAGAATGTAAAAGGTACACTTCGCCCTACATATAATTAAGTTAAGCCTTTAACTAGATATATGACTTCGAGAGACCCTATCACATTTTCATTTGTACGAGATGTTATGAAACTAATAAGTTCAAACAAAAGGAGAACCACATTTCGTTCCAGGAATAAGTGTTTACATGTTTTCGTGTATGAAGCCATGAATAGTTCACAATGAAAAAATTGAAAAATCGCCAGGTGAAATAAAATGTCTCGCTAAGATTTAAATTCATTTTCCTAACTTTATTCAATAATTCGTAATACTACGTAGCCTGAATTATATATGAACATAATTGCTAGTATGCATAATTACCATAACGAATATTAACCTTAATGCTGCCTCGATAAAAATGTTATATTACTTAACTACTAATGCAAATAGCATTGATGTGCATGTCTCTGCTTTCATACAAACTTCTCACTTAAGTACTAGAATATTCACGTACATCTATATTACTTAATTGTAAATCTTGTTAATAATTAGAAATACTCCATACCTATCTAAGAATCTAATTCGCTTGACCTATCAAACATCCAAGTTTAACCGAGCCTGTGAAGAAATATAATTGTAGTCAAGAAAATAAAGAGTATACTATGTGTCTGCGGTCCATCGGAGATCCATAAGAATACCTGAAATAAATTAAGATCTAAAACATTCCCTACATAATTCAAAATATAAATCGCACTACATATCAAATATCTAAAGGTTTAACCCTTTACCTAATCTTGTATCATACCTACGACTAAAAGTATTCCCTGTCTAATTAAAAATCCAATTCGCTCTACATATCCAATACATAAAAGGTTAATCCTACGTATGTAAAAATCAAATTACAATAAAGAAAAGGAAAGTAATAATTTAATATTTGATTCGGATTCGTATCTATACAAAAACCTTTATCAAACAAGGCGAAAGGGAAATGGATATATGGTTTGTGAGATTTCCATCTCTTGTCGTCGTCGCCGTAGGTCTCACAATGCTTCCTGAATCATATCAAACCACAGAGAAATTCGTAAAATTATACGAGACATAATTAAGTACCGTAATGAGTATGCTATGATTGTAAATAAACAAATGAGACTCATACGCCTCTACCTTTCAATCAATTTGCCATCGTGTGTATTAATCCGCTTCTGGGCCCCTGATGTATGTACATAATTTCAAATATTCGAAATGCTGTCAAATATAGCGAAACGTGCATTTTGAATCTGAAACAGACATATGCACTGGGTTAGGGGAAAAACGAAAAATTGTAATAATGGCAGCAGACTGAGAAAAAGTTATGTTTAATAGCATCATTAACGATATTAGAACAAAGTTTTTCCGCGACTTGAAACTAAAATAACCACAGTATACCCTCATATATTTACAACGAAAAGAATTATAGCAAGTAAGAGACAGCTATTTACCCGGACATAAAAAAAAAATGTTACTTGTACGAAGATTTGAATTGCAAACACGAAACATTTTACTTGCAAGACTTTTATTCTATATAAATCAAGTTTGGCGAATGGATTTTACCGAATACTTGAATTGACCAACAAAAAACTCAAGTCGCATCGGTAGAAAAATTAATCTAATAATAAACAGGCTCTGTAGTTCTAACTGTAAATCATGAATGTTCACTGTCATCTCAGGTGCATGTATACGCTGTAAAATGTAATTATTTTGCAAGCTTGATTGAAAAAGTTTAATCTTTTATGGAAAAGAATAGAGTATCGAAAACAGGCAAACATATTTATGAGTAGTGTTTTCATTAACAAACATTTCGGGATAAAAGGGCCCTGTAACACAAAAATTGCGATGAAATACAGTAGAATCACTGCATTGAAAATTTTCGCTGAATAAACCCTTGAACAGAGAGTAAGTGAAATATTCCAAGTTTCGGAACGCAAATTTGATAAATCTATAATATAGAATATTCACGAAATCAATCGCGAATAGTGCTTCATAATATTTCGAGTAAAAATGAATTTATTATTTTCAAAGAATTACTCAAAAAAAGAAAAAAAAGAGAGAAATGAACAGACAACTCGTGAAAAGGATCATTCGAAAATATATTAATCACACGACACTAATAAATACTACTTTACGCACTCAAATGAGGAAATACGCGACACTAATTGCGAAGAATGGGCAGTCATGTTCAGGCTGCTGATATGTGTAGCAGAAAGAGGACTCGTTCCACTGCCCTGTGGAAGAATTTTAGGTGTTACGCATTCGCAACACTACTTGAAAAACGCCATCATACTTCAACGCAACGCTAACCTTGAACGGTGGTAACAAAAAAATTCGCGATTGAGTTGAACGCAACGCTAATTCCTCCAATGAATTTAATAAAGATTGTTAACGCCATATGTACAAGAAACTACATTCAGAATCGCCCGATTGGTAAAATTCTATAGAATGTATATTTATCCGATAACTCATACGCAGGGGTGTCAAAAGCAATCGCGATCTCATAATTCGCAAGGCTAAAACAAACGCGATCGTTACTCCATCGTAACTCTAATTCAAACCGAACTCATTTGATCACAGCTATAATTATATCGCGATGGCTATCCCATTCGCAGCTACAAATAGACTCCCGTAATCATCGTCTCCTTCACAACTATGAGAAAAAACGCAAATTCTGGTCTCTTTCTCACGGCTAATTCAAACCGTGATCAATTATTCGCAACGCTACATGCAAAAACAGCAACTTGCCCATAACAGATTGACATACAGGTGTACATAGCCAGTAAACAAAATACTACAACTACTACTACTACTACTTCGTGACAGTTTGACGGGAAGTCTCTGCATCCCTCGTCGGGCACCATGCCAGCTAAATCTAATATCTAGGCTCGTGGATATCGAAACGCAAATCAAAGAACAAAAAATATAATTTGCGGAATCCATCAGATTCCATGAGGACGAGTAACGATCACAAAGATCGCTGTATCGCTCATGTGCAAAACCTCGAGCAGGTACACGTTTCGTTTCGTCGCCTATCTTCGTGACCGCGTCTGCGATGGCAGCCAAAATGTAGCCAAACTTGAAAAAATCTATAGGTAATGCCATTCACGAATGGGGAATCCCAAATGTGCCATCTGCTCCGTCGACTACTCAAATTATGTTTCCTGAAACAGATTGGACACGCCAAAATATTCCTATCAGCCCAAAGACATTGCCAACATGCCCGGCCCTACCTATTTATACTTAACTCAATACCAGAATGTACTCCACCTTCCGATTTAGCCCTATATTTAAGAATGGCAAAATCAGTCATTCAAACACGTCACAGTCCACGGTTCAGACACGTACATCCGGGAACAAGGTCCTATACTAGAGAAGCCGTCACGGGACATACCCGACAACCGAGAGCTACACACTACTTTCATACTCTCAATTTTACGCACTAATCACTGAAATCGGCTGACGATGGCTAGAGACCATTGCATAAATCGATATTTTGTCCGTTCCCGAGAAAAGAAAGTCGTAATCTAAGAAGTGCGAAAATTGGTATCACTGCCGCATTTATACAATGCATAATCTACCGTATTTAATGGAAGACTCCATATACTAATCGCACACAGACGACGAAAATACGTCGTGCACGATACACTAACTAATCGTCAGCCGCCGGAAAGATTATTATCTTATGAACAATGGTCATCATACCATTTCCCAATCACTCACCCAATTTGATCCGGGGCACGTGAGTATGACTCTGCCAATGAACATGGAAGGGGTTAAACCAGAAAATCCTGATCTAACGACATAGTTAACATATATACTGTTTATGTAACGGGCCAACGTTCTTTTATCTTGCAATTCTTCGACTAATCCACAATGATTTTAATTGAAGAAATGATCAAATTATTAGAATTTGAATATCGAAAGAAAATATTGATGATGAACAAATATCTAATTAGTGAAAGCAAAGGCTGTATGTAATGATTTTAATTGACTGTGACTGACTCTATTGACTCCATTTTAACAATCAGGAAAAGCAACCTGAGACGATTTCTTCATCCAAGCACATTTTGGAAAACATTAGTGTTCATAATTATTGTTTTGACCTGAAAACCTCTGTGTCGAAAAGCGTTTTCTACCTCAATTTGATTATAATCTATGGCATGGAAATCGATTAATTAAGTAATTCGACATTAACGATAAAGGAAATGTGGAATTATGGTGACTGTACATATCGTAGCATCGAAGTCGGGGGGCATTCGACTTCTGCTGTACAACATATTCCTACACATCGGTATTGAAATATTTATGTCAATATTTCTCTATAGTAAACTAATTAACAACACTGTACTATGTATGCTACCCGTACTTTGCATGACAATTACTAACTATCCCCACTTTTATTATTACTATTCAAAAACGCGATGTGCAAGGAAACCAATACTGAATTAGTAAATAAAATTCACAAAAGATATTGTTAATACTCCGGAATATAATAAATATCCGCGGTAAATGTGCTC
>NIJG01001374.1:0-13248 GCA_002201625.1 Euglossa dilemma | reverse complement strand
AACGAAATTACTTTTCTAACGTACTAATGATGTTTGGTTCTTCTTCGGGAAAAAAATTACTACTTGCCGAAAAGCATAATACTATGAATGAGTTTATACTTGATGCAGTCTACTGAAATAGTCGTATATGGACAGGAATACGCAGTCTGTGTAACAATTTTTGTCGTTCGTCCCGCACTAAGCGCGCAAACCGATTACAATGACGTGAAATTGACCTGAGTAAGTCATATTTACATGACTTTCAATTCTCATAGCAAACGCGTGGTGCACATGTGCAGCCCGATGCAAGCCAGAAATTTCAATTCTTCTGCGACAGGATACTTGCAATTATTGGGTTGTTCGGAATGTCATTTCGCCTTTTTTTTTATGCGGCTTAATTGAGACGTTGGCCGCTACATAGTACATTTACGTCCTCTTCCAGGAAAAGTTGCAATTACTTTCCGTGCAACATAACACAATTACGTGCTATATCGGGAGAATAAGAAATGACTTACCGAAAAATTTAATACAATGAGTGAGCGCGTATTTGCTGCAAACGACTGAGGTTATCGAATTTGCGCAGATATTCGCTATAAAAGTTGCGATATTAACATTCACACCTGGAATTACTGTGCCTATTGGCAGTGCTATGCTGTGGATTGACTCCCGGAATACCTGGTATGTCTCTCGGAATAACAGGATATGTGAGTTTGCCATAATATTTAGGTAAACTATATGTTACTTAATATTATTTTCTGTGCATGTACCTGCGTTTCCGGAGCGACACAAATGGAGCATTCTTGTAATTGCATTCGGTAGATCGGAGTAACACTACTGTGTGGCAGTCGTTAACTTCTTTAACCTTGATTTTGTACCGTATGCATTTTCCCCCTGTTTTCTATTTATTTATACAAACTGTAACATTGAATTACGATATCTTCGACGTTTTTTAAAGTTTTCAGTTTTTCATTTCAAAAACTGTGTTTCTAGGTAAACGTGTCTTTTGAATTATTTCAGTACACTTCTATGCCAGTATTTTCTTAAGCTTTGTGGTATTTTATATGATTGTCTGTAAACGTACCTACGCTGCCGCCATACACGACTAGCAAGGTCTTGTCCTTACGTTCGGCAGATCGGAGAGGCGCTACAGGAACGTCTCCGTTAATTCCTTTAACCTTGATATTGTACCGTATGCATTTTTTCATTATCCTTGATATTGTACCGTTTGCATTCTTTCGCAGTTTTTCATTCATTTCTACATACTGCAACATAATGTTTTGACATCTTCGATTTTCTCCAAAATTTTCAATTTTTAATTCATGAAATTGTATTTCTTAGCACAGGTGTCATTGGAATTAGTAGAGTGTAGGCTTACAACAATATCCTGTTAAATCAGCTGAAGAATATTGGCGATAGGCTCCATAATTCACGGGTTGAATATTAATGCAGACCGTTAATCCGTTGTAGAACGTTACCAATAGGTATGGAATCAAACACTTTACCACAATAGCCCTACCTTGTGAAAAGTACTCCGCAGTACCGAGAGTAGAACTTCGTCTTCAGAGTACCAAATGAGTAAACATTTTAGTGACGGGTACCATAATTTCGTGAATGACTTAGAGTGTCGATTATCAAGCAGCTCGAGAAGGTTGCCACCTTCTGTGAGAGGCGAACGGCAAAGTGAATAGCTTCAACTATCCTGTCATGCCGTGAGTCAATCCAGGTATTCCAAGTGTAAGTCAGCTGAATAGTCATGATAATAGACACCCCCATTCACGGATTGAATATTAAAATACAATATCAAAGCTTTGTAGTGCGTTACCAATTGGTATAGAGTCAAACATTTGACTGATGGCCTTTTTTTCCGAGAACCTATCCCGCCGTATCGAAAGTATAACTACGTGTACAGAGAAACAAATTATTGTACAATTTAGTGACGGGCAACTCAATTTCATGTATTAATTAGAAGATCGAGAATGGAACCGTCTGAGAATGGTACAACCCACATTGTGGGTCGAACGGCTGAGTCAATAGCGTCACTTATCCTGTAATACCGAGAGTCCACCCAGGTATTCCGGTATTAAATAGACTGAACAGTATTGACAATAGACACCTTAATTCACGATTTATTGAATAATAAAGTAGAGAGGCAGAACATGGATGTATGTTACGTATTGGTACAGAGTCAATAATTTTACAGAATGCCTTACCTTCCAAGAACCTAACCCGCTGTATCGTGGGTATAACTTCGTGTTCAGGGAAACAAATTAGTACACTTTTTAGTGTCCGGCACCTCAGTTTAATTTACGAATTAGAAGATGGAGGGTCAAACAATTAGAGAACGATACTACATTCCTTGGGAGTAGGGCGGCTAAGTCAATATCTTCACGTATCTTGTGATACCGAGAATCAAGCCATGTAGTCCAGGAGTAAATCCGCTGAAGATTATTGGCACTAGACACCCTACTTCACGGTATAAATACTAAAGTACAGAGTCAATCCGTTTCAGAACGTTACCAATTGGAATAATGGCAAACGATTTATTGAATACCTTACCCCACGAAAGCCTAAAGCATTATTTCCGGAGTATAACATCTTGTTCAGAGAAAGAAGTTAGTATTCATATCAGTGTCGGGCACCTTATATTCAAGTATGATTTAGAAAATTGGGGGCCCGACCGTGCGAAAACGTTGCTGCCTTCTGTGAGAGACGAACGACTAAGTCAATAGCTTCACCTCTCCTGCGATTCCGAGCGTCAAACATGGTATTGCGGGATTAAATCCGCTGAAGAGTATTGGCTATAAGCACCTTATTTCACGGTATGAGTATTAAAGCAGACTGTATACCCGTTATAGAACGTTAACAATTTGTATAGAGTAATACTTCAAACCGACGGCCTTACCTTCCTAGAAGCCTAACCAGCTGTACCGATTATACGACTTCGTATACAAGGTAGCAAATTAGTTTACATTATAGTGACGGCAGCTTTCATTCATGTGTGAAATAAAAGATCGAGTATCAATCCGCTGGAAAATGTTACCAGCCTCATTTACGGTCGCACGGCTAAGTCACAAAGTTCACCTGTCCTGTGATTCCGAGTGTCAAACTAGGTATTCCAAGAGTAAATCGGCTGAAAAGTATTGGTATTAGACACATTAATTCGCGGTTTGAATATTGAAGTAGAGCATTAAATCGTTTGAGAACGGTACCAATTGGTTTAAAGTCGTGCCCGTTATTGCATACCTTACCTTCCGGGGACATACACCACTGTGTGGTGGTTATATCTTCGTGCTAACAGATACAAATTAGTAGACATTTTTGCAGACGGACACCCCAGTTTTACGTATGTACAGCAGTATCGATAGTCAAACTGCTCGAGAACGCAATCACCTTTTTTGAGACTAGTACTGCTAATTCAATAGCTTTACCTACCCTGTTATTCCGAGAGATAAACCAGGATTTATGAGTACCTAGCCGCAGTATAGTATAGGCAATGGGCACCTTAATTCACAGTATAAATAGTGAGGTACGGAGTCATGCTGTTGACAACGTTACCCACCGGTATAGTCAAACTTTTTACTGAATACCTATCACTCCGTGAATCTATTCCGCTGTATCGAGAGCATAACTTCCTGCTCAGAGAAGCGATTTAGAATGCGTCTTAGTGACGGACACCTTAGTTTCAGGTATAAATTATAGTGATGGATGTCGAACCGTTAGAGAACGATACGACCTCCATTTGGAGTCGAACGGCGAGGTCAATAGCTACACCTATTCCCTGATTCCGAAAGTTAAACAAGGTACTACGAGTGAAAATCCACTAAAGAGTATTGGCATTAGGCACCATATTTCACGGCCATGAGTATTCAAGTAGAGCACATTTGAGAACGTTTCAAATTTGTATCGAGTCAAACCATTTACCGAAAGCATTACCTGCAGTGTATCTAACCCGCTGTACCGAGAGTATAACAACGTGTTCAGTAGAACAAATGTCTATAAATATCAGTGACGGGCAGCATAATGTCATGAACGTATTAGAAGATCGAGTGTCAAACCGTCTGATATCGTTACCACCTTTTCTTTGAGTCGAACTGCTAAGTGATTAGTTACACCTATACGGCGCTTCCGAGAGCCAAACAAAGTATTCCGGAAGAAAATCCGCTGAACAGTATTCGCAACTGACACCTTAATTCACAGTATGAATGTTAAAGTAGGGAGTCAAATCATTTGAGAACGAAACCATTTGGTAACATCATACCCTATATGGTATAACTTACCTTCTGAGAACATAAGCCGCAGAATCGGGGGTATAACATCGTGTCCAGAAAAACAAATTGCTATACATTTCAGTGACGGGCACCTTAACTTCATGTATGAATTAGAGGATGGAGGGTCAAACCGTTTGGGAATTATACCAGCTTGTATCAGATACGTACGGCTATGTCATCAGCGACAACTGTCCTGTGATTCCGAGAGTCAAACCAGGTATTCCTGCGTGAATGTCCTGTACATTATTCGCAGTGGACTACTTAATTCACGGTTCGAATATTAACGCAGACCGTCAAACAGTGGGTGAACATTACCAGTTGCAGTAACGTCATGCGTGTTACCCAAGACCTTTCCCCTCGAAGTCCGCTGCATCATGTGTGTACCATCGCGTTCCGAGAGACAAATTAATATACATCTAAGTGTTGTGCACCTTAATTTCAGGTATGAATTAGTGGATCGAGTGTCTCACCGTTCCTGATCGTTACCACCACCCTTGAGTGTCGGACGGCTAGGTCAATAGCTTCACCAATCATGTGATTCCAAGAGTCGATCCATGTATTTCTGTAACAAATACGCTGAACTGTTTTCGAAATAGACACATCAGTTAGAGGAATGAATAATGATGGAGAGTGACAAACAGCGGAAGAACGTTACGTACAGCAATAGAATCATACTCTTTAACGAAGGCCTTAACTCCCGAAAGCCTATCGCATTATATCCAGAGTATAAATTCGTGTTCAGATAAGGAAATATGTATATATTTTAGTGACGGGAAACGTAATTTCATCTATGAATCTGAAGATCGAGAGTCATGCCGTTCGCGTACGTCACCAACTTCCTTGAGATTTGAACAGCTATCTCAATAACTTCACCTATCCTTTGATTCCGAAAGTCAAACCAGGTATTCAGGGAGTTAATCAGCTGACCAGTATTGGCATTAGACACGTTAATCCACGGTTCGAAAATTAGAGAAGAAGGTCACTCCGTCGAAGAACATTTCTATTTGGTATAGAGTGAAAATGTTTACCGAAGGTCTTACCTTCGGTGAACCTATCCCGCTGTATCGAGAGTACAATTTCGTGTTCAGGGAAAGAAACTACTATTCATTTCAGTGACGGGCACCTTAACTTCATGCATGAATTAGAAGATCAAGTGACAAACCTTTCGAGAACGTTACCACCCTTTGTCAGAGACGAATGGCTAAGTCAATCGCTTCACCTATCCTGTGATTCGGAGAGTCAATCCATATATTCCGGAAGTTGATCCACTGAACAGTATTGGCAATAGTCACCTTAATTCACGGATTGAATTCTAAAGCGAAATGTCTAACCGATTTAGAACGTTACATATTGGTTTGGAGTCAAACATTTTACCGCATGCCCTACCTTCGGAGAAACGAACCCGCCGTTTCGAGAGTAATACTTCGTGTTCAGAGGATCATATTAGCATTCACATTACTGACGTGCACCATAACTTCATGTATGAATTAGAAAATGGAGTGTCAAACATCTCGGGAACGTTGCCACCTTCTGTGAGTGTCGCACACCTAAGTCAATAGCTTCACCTATCCTGTGATTCCGAGAGTCAAACCAGGTACTCCGGGAATAAATCCGCTGAATTGTTTTGGTAATAATCCCCTCAGTTCGCGGTTTGAAAGATAAAGCCGAGCGTCAATTCGTTTAAGAACATTAGTAATTGGCATAAAGGCAAACGTCTTACCGAATGCCTTACCATCCGCGAACATCACTAGCTTCATCGTGAGTATAAATTCGTGTTCAGAGCAAGAAATTAGTATTCAATTCAGTGACGAGCGTCTCAATTTCATGCACCAGATAGAAGTTCGAGTGTCAAACGGTTCGAGAACGTTATCACCATTTGTGAGATACGAACAGCTAAGTAAATCCCGTCGCGTATCCAGTAATCGGAGAGTCAGCACAGGTACTCCGCAAGTTAGTGCGCGGAACAGTTTAGGCAAAAGACACCATAATTCACGATTTGAATATTACAGTTGCTCGTCAAATCGTTTGAGAGCGTTACCAATTACAATAAAGCCAACTGTTTTACCAAAGTCCTTATCGTCCGAAAAATTAACCCGCTGTATCTAGAGCATAACTTCGTGATCAGAGAAAGTAATTAGTATTCAGTTCAATGTTGGGTACCTTAACTTCACGTATGAATTAAAAGATTGAGGTCTCAACCACTCAAGAACGTTTCCACCTTTTGTGAGTGTCGAGAGGCTTCTTCAGATGCTACAACTACCATGTGTTTCCGAGGTGCAGGCCAGGAATTCCGAAGTCATTCCGTAGTGCAGTATTACCAATGGACACGTTCATTCTCGGTATGAATACTAATGTAAAGCGTCAAAACTTTGTAGTGCGTCACCTATTGCTACAGGGTCAAACATTTTCTCAAGGCCTTACCATCCGAGAGCCAAACCCTGTGTGTCGAGGGTATAACTACGTGTTTATAGAAGAAAGTTTGTATTTGTTTTACTGAGGGATACCTTATTTTCATGGGTGAATAAGGAGATCGAGTGTCAAACCGATCGAGAATGTTGTTGCCATCTTTGAGATTTGATCAGCTGAGTCAATAGCTTCACCAATCCTGTGATTGCGAAAGGCAAACAAGGTATTCTGGGAATATGTCCGCTGTACAGCATGGCATTAGATACCCTATTTCGCGGTATAACCATTAATGTGCAGAGTCCAACCGTTGTTGAACGTTACGGATTGGTATGTAGACAAACTATTTTCCCATGGACATACATTCCGAGAAATAAACCCGCTGTATCGACAGTATAACTTCGTGTATAAAGAAGAAAATTAGTTTATATTTGATAGTGACGGGTACATTTATTTCATGTACGAATTTGGAGGTCGACGGTGAAGGCGCAGGAAACGTTACCACCTTCTGTGAGAGAAGAACGGCTATGTCAATGGACTCACCTATCCATTGTTTCGGAGTGTCAAACCAGCTATTCCTGGAATAATTCCGCTGAACAGTATTGGAAATAGATACTTTCATTAACGGTTTGAATATTAAAGTAGAGCGTAAAACCTCTGGAGAATGATACCTATTCATATAACCTCATACTCAATATCAGATCCCTCACCTTCCAAGTGCATAACCCGCAGTATCGTGGGTATAACTTCGGGTTCAGGGAATTAAAACTTGTAGACGTTTCAGCAGACGAACACCTTAATTGCATTTACGAATTAGAAGATCTACTGTCAAACGGTTCCAGATCGATACCACCTTTTTTAAAAATCGAACGGCTGTGTCAATAGCTTCACCTATTCCAAGATTACAAGAGACAAACCATGTATTACGGGAATAAATCCACTGAACAGTATTGGCAATAGTCAGCTTAATTCACGGCTTGGTTATTAACGTATAGCGTCAAACCGTTGCAGAACGTTACCAATTCGTATAAAATCACTCTTATAACCGAATGTCATACCTTCCTAGAACCCATCGCGCTGTAGCGAGTGTCTAGCACAATGTTCTCGGAAACAAATAAGAAGACATGTTAGCAGATGGACACCATACTTTCATGTATAAATAGCCAAATGGAGAGTGAAATCGATAGAAAACGATGCCACCATCTTTGCGAGCCGAACGGCTAAGTCGCTAGCATCATCTCTCCTGTGATTCCAAGAGTCGAACCATGTATTCTGGCAGTAAATACGCTGAACATTTTTGGCAATAGACCCCTTAACTCACGGTTTGAATGTTAAAGCAGAGAGTCAAACTGTCGGTGCACATTACCAATTGGTATAAGGTCGTTCTTTCTTCCGAGTATCTTTCCTTCCGAGAACCTAACCTGGTTCGGGGAGTATTTTGCTTAGTGATCACATAAACATGTTAGTACACATTTTGGCAGACGAACACGTTATTTTCATGTAGTAATAGCAAAATGGAGACTCATACCGTTCGAGAACGTTACTACCTTCATAGAGAGTCCAACTGCAAAGTCAATAGCTACACCTATCCTCTGATTCCGAGAGTCAAACCAGGTACCCCAGGAGTAAAGACGCTGAACAGCATTGTTAATAGACACCATAATTCACGGTTTGAATGTCTACGTAAAGCGTCAAACGAAGAAAAACTGTACCTATTTTTATAAAGCCAATCTATTTACCGAATACCATACTATCCATGAACCTAACCTGCTGCAGCGAGTGCCTTGCTTAATATTCACGGGAACAATCTAGTCGACATGTTGTCAGACGGGCACCACATTTTCTTGTAAGAACTTTAAAATCGAGATTCAAACCGTTAGATGACGATATCACCTTCTATGGAAGTCCAGCGACTGTCAATAGTATCAACAATCCTGTGAATCCGAGCGTCAAACCCGGTACGCCGGATGTAAAACCGCGGAAAAGTTTTGGCAATACACAGCTTAATTAGCGGTTTCAATATCAAAGGAGAGCGTCAAACCCTTTGAGCGCGTTACCAATTCGTATATAGTCATACATTTTACCGAAGTTCATACCTTCCACGAAGCTCAGCGGCATAATTCAGAGTATAAGTCCGTGTTCACAGAGAAAAATTAGTATTCATTTTAGTGACAGGCACATTAATTTCATGTATGTATAAGTAGATCGAGGGGGAAACTGTTCCAGAACGTTACCACCATCTTCGGGACTCGTACATCTAAGCCAATAGTTACACCTATCCTGTGATTCCGATTGACAAATCAGTTACTCCGGAAGTGAATCCTCTGTACTGCATTGGCAACAGATACCTTAATTCACGGCATGAATATTAATGCAGAGTGTCCAACCGCTTAGGAAAGCAAGCAAATGGTATAAAGTCAAACGTTTTACAGACGACCTTACCTTCCGCGAACCTCTCCCGTTTCTCGCACCTTAACTTCATTCCTTAATTCGAAGGTCGAGTGTCAAACAGTTCGATGACGTTTCCACCATCTTTGAGATTCGAAAGGCTAAGTAGCTCCACCCATCCTGCAATTCCGACAGCCAAACCAGGTATTCTCGGAGTAAATTCGCTGAACAGTCTTTGTAACAAACACCTGAATTCACGCTTTCACTATTAAACTAGAGCCTCAAACCGTTTGAGAATGTTACCAATTCCTATAAAATCAATCGTTTTACTGAAGACCTTACCCACCGAAAAACTAACGCGGTGGATCGAGAGTATAACTTCTTTTTCAGAGAAAAAAATTAGTAGACGTTTTATCGACAGGCACCTCAATTTCATGTATGAATTAGATGATCGAGAGGCAAACATTTCCGGAAATTTACCAGCTACACTGAGAGTCGCACATCTAAGTCAATAGCTTCACCTATCCTGTGACTCCGAGAGTCGATTCAGGTATTCCAGGAGTAAATCACCTGAACAGTGGTGGCAATAAACGTGCATAATCAAACGAAATGAATATTAAGGTAGATAGTCAAACATCGGTGAACTTTTCCAATTTGTATATGGTCAATCTACTTACGGAAGGCCTTACCTTCCGAAAACGTAACGCGCTGTATCGAGAGTATAACTTCGTGCTTCGGGAAGCAGATTAGAATTCATTTAAGTGACGGGCAACATAATATGATATATGAAATAGAAGGTCGAGTGTCAAAAGGATCGGGAATGTGTCCACCTTCGTTGAGAGCCGAACGGCATAGTCAATACCTTCACCTATCCTGGGATGTCGAGAGTCATACCAGGTATTCCAGGAGTAAATCCGCTGAACAGTATTGGCAATAGTATTGAAAATGTACAGAGACAAACCGTTGTAGAAGGTTACATATTTGTAGTGAAACACACTTCACATCGGAGGCCTAACCCGCTATATCGTGAGTATAACTATGTGTTCAGAGAGGCAAATTAGAATTAATTTCAATGACGGGCACCTTATCCTCGTGTATGTATTAGAAGATCGAGGGCCAAACCGTTCGAGAACGCTACCACGTACTCTGAGGTACGACAGGCCAGTCTGTAGCTTTAGCTATCATGTGCATGCGAGAGTCAAACCAGGTATTCAGGGCGTAAATACGCTGAGGACTATTGGAAATAGGCAGATAAATTCACGGTATGTATATTAATGTTGAGAGTCAGACGGTTGGAGGGCATTACCAAATGGTATAAAGTCAAACGTTTTACCGAAGGCCGCTACTTCCGCGAAACATGCCTGCTTTGTCGAGAGTATAACTTCGAGCTCAGAAGATGAAACTAGTACACATTTTTGTGACGGGGACCTTAACTTCATTATGAATAAGGAAACCGAGGGTCAAACCGTTCGAGAAAGTTACCACCTTTCTTGAGGTTCGAACGTCTATGTCAATAGTTTCACCTCTCCTGCGATGACTAAAGTCAAACGAGATATTCCGCGAGTTAATGCGCTGTGCAGTATTCGCAATATGTACTTTAATTCCCAGTTTGAATATTAAAATAGAGCGTTACACCTTGTTATTACGTTACAATTGCTATAAAGTCAAACATTTTTCCGATTGCCTTACCGTCCGAAAAGCTATCCCGCTGTACCGGGAGTATAGTTTCGTGTTTACATAATCACATTAGTATACAATTTAGAGACGGCACCGTAATATCTTGTATGAGATAGAAGATCAGGTGTCAAATCGTTCGAGATTGTTACCACCTTCTATGTTACTCGAACGTCTAAGACGATAGCTTCACCTATCCTGCGATTCTAAGAGCCAAACAAGGTATTCGGGGAGTGAATGCGCTGAACAGTGTTGGCAACAGACATCTTGATACACTCTACGAATATTAAAGCAGACCGTCATACCGTTGTAGAACGATACCTATTGGTATAGAGTCAAACTTATTCCCGAAGGCCTTACCTTCCAAGATGCTAACGCGCTGCAAAAAGAGCATAGCGTCGCGTTCAGCAGAACATATTACTGTACATTATAGAGACGGGCACCTTAATTTAATGCATGAATTGGAAAATCGAGTGTCAAGCGATTCGTGAACATTAGCACCTTCCTTGAGAATCGAACGGCTAATGCAATAGCTTTACCTATACCTGGATTCCGAGAGTGAACCCTAGAAAACCGAGAGTAAGTCCGCTGAAGAGTATTGGCAATAGACACCCTATTCCACGGTTTAAATATTAAAGTGTAGAGAAATGCCGTTCTACGACGACATCCATTGCTGTAGAGGCAATCTTCTTACCGAAGGCATTACAGTAATAGAACCTATCACGCTGTATCGAGAGTATAACTTCGTATCCTGACATGTAAACTGGGATACCTTATAGCGACTGGCACCTTCAAATCGTATATGAATAAGAATATCGAGAGCGAAATGGTTCGAGCACGTTACCACCTGTTTTGAATGTCGCTTAGCTATGTCAATCGCTTCACCTAGCCTGATATTTCGATAGTCAAACCAAGTACTACGGGAGCCAATCCGATGAACAGCATTCGCAATAAACAACGTATCTCGCGGTATGAAAATTAAAGTACAGGCTTTAACCGTTACAGAACATTCGCAAATGCTATAAAGTCAGCCTTTTTACCAATTACCTTAGCTTCTGAGAAATTATGAAGCCGCAGCAAATGTCTCCATTATGGTGTACAGAAACAAATTAGTAGACATTTTTCAGGACGGACACCACACTTTTGTGCATAAATATCAACATCGAGAGTCAAAGCGATCGAGAACATTGCAACCTTGCCTGACCGTCGCACAGCTAAGTCAATAGCTTCACATATCCTAGGTACCGAATGTCAGACCATAAATTCCGGGAGTAAATGCGCTGTACTGAACTGACAATAGACACCAGAATTCCCGGCATGAATAAAAAAGTGGAGACTCATACCCTGGATTAAAGACATTAGTATACATTTTAGTGATTGGCATAATAATTTCATGTATGAATTAGATGATACGGGGTCAAATCGTTCCAGAACGAAACTACCTTCTCTGAGAGACGCACCAGTAAGTCAAAAGCTCCACCTCTCCTGTGATTCCGAGAGTCAAACGCAGCTATTCCGGGAGTAAGTCCGCAGAATGGTATTGGCTCTAGACACATTAATTCGCGGTATATTCATGGGTACCTGATTTTTTTTCGGAATCGCAGGATATGTGTACCTATTGACTTAGATGTGCGACTCTCAAAGAAGGTGGTAACGTTTTCGAACGCATTGACTCTAGGTGTTGACATTTATACACATACATGTGCTCTCCGTCTGCGAAAATGGCTTCTAATTTGTTTCCGTTAACATTAAGCAGGACACTCGAGACAGCAGGCTTGGTTCTCAGAAGGCAAGGTATTCAAAAATGGAATGACTTTATGCGAATTATTATTGTTGTCAAACCGTTTGACGCTGTAATTTAATATTCAAACCGTGAATTATGGTGTCAATTACCAATTCTGATCACTCGATCTATGCCCGGAGTACCAGCTTTCACTCACGGAGTCACAGGATACGTGTAGCTATTGACTTACACGTTCGACCCTCAGGAAGGATGGTAACACTTTCGAACGGTTTGACACAATATTCTAATTCATTCCTGTAGCTAAGGTCCTCTTCACTAAAGTGTATACTAGTTTGCGTCTCTGAACACGGCGTTATACTTCCTACACAGCGGATTCGTTTTTCGGAAGGTACGGCCTTCGGTAAAACGTTAGTCCCTATACCAATAGGTAACGTTGCACAACTGTGCGACCCTGAAGATTAAAATTTATTCCGGGAAGTACGGCTTATAATACCGATACTGAACAGCGGATTTACACCCAGAATACCTGGTTTGGCTCTAAGTACCCCGTCAAAGGTGAAGCTATTGACATAGCCGTTCGATCCTCAAAGAAGGTGGTAAGGTTCTCAAACGCATAGACCATGGATGTTCTAATCCATACATAAACATATGGTGCCGACACTAAAATTACTACCAATGTGTTTCTGCAACCACGAAGTAATACTCTCGATAAGGCAGGTTAGCTTCTCGTGCAGTAAGACTTTCGGTAAAACGCATGACTTCATAACAACTGATAACGATCTGAAACGGGGT
>NIJG01001371.1:21173-33473 GCA_002201625.1 Euglossa dilemma | reverse complement strand
ATTGTATCAGCGTATAATATAAGTTGTGCGCCGCATCGTCAAACCGCTCTGATAACAGCCCTTCAAACTGGCACCGAACGATGCCAAGATACAGGCGTCCCACGGCAGTTATAATTTGATCATTAGTTAGATTATTAATAGGTTGACTGCCACGGGGGTCACCGGTGACCGATACTTAACTTGACAATGTTGCCATGGTGGCCACCGGTGATCCGCGTGCTGGGATTGAAAAAAAAAAATATATACGAAATTGAAACAAATGACAATACTTATAATTTCTATAATCATCGTTCATGTAGTATTGTGAAAAAATGAATGAAATACAAAACATCTGAAGATAGTTTCATTTATATATGTAATATAGTTTTATTATGGGCGAGTTAAGATGCATCATATTGAATCATTCTAAACAAGGAAAGGGTGAACCAGCATAGTCTTTACAATATGTCACGACNAATCGTGCGAAATCGTACTCCAGCGCCACGGGGATCACAAGTGGCCACCGCCGCAATAAACATGCCCAAAACGTTTATACGCTGTAACTTATCCATTGAAGATAATATTTCAATATATGTATCGCTAAGTAGAAAATTCATCGTGGTGCCACGGACAATCCCGTTAAAATTGGCGTAACTTTCAACCTGTTATCGTGGACATTAACTCGAGCATCCCATAGACGGACCGAGACTTCGCTGTGGAGTAGCTCTCTTATAAACCATCAATCGTCTAGCCTAATATTAAACGTGTGTAAAGTCAATTACTGTAACTAACTCTTATTATGAATATACATCTGTTTTATATAATTGAACGGTCTCAAATCAGTTCGCGACAAACCACTTACTCCTCAACCCACAACGTTCTACGAAGCACATCGCACCTGGAGAACCCAGCTACCGACGCCGTAGCCATTGATCTGCGCCTTCGATATACCCAACATAACTGAAACCGGGAACGACCACGTCGATCGACCTGCTGCAGGCCCACGAATTGCATCGCAACCCTCGATGGCAATCGACTCTTTGCACCTGCACGTTGACGACGACGCCGGAATTCACTGTCTGCTCCTTAGGGCGGCGCAGCGTTAGATTACGCCATTCAACACGATTTCTGTGCGAAAATACCCACTAGGTAATGTTTATAGATCTCGACAAGCTAAAACCGAATCCGAAATCAGCTTTTGTCTATCACCCTCAGTTTTTATCGAAATCGATATTGAATAAAATAGCAATTTTTCAAATTTGTCCACAATTTATATCAAAACTACTAAACCGATACGATTCCCGTTGGATTCAAGAAATCCCGTGGACTTCAAATAATACATTGATATACTATAGTTTTCAAATATCAATTTGCATATACCTATTAGTGTTAAGCAAACCTGACGGAACCAATTTTGTCCCTAGTTTTAGAATACTTTATTCCATTTTTATCACACAGTAGAGGTCCGACGCAAATTCTCACCATCACTCGCAATTCTGTGAACATTTGTGCATATAAAACGTTCATAGCGCGAATCAATAAATTTTTCAATTTCGTACAGGATAGAAGAAAATAGTCGTACACGATGAAAATAGTTTTAGAACACATTGCAAATTCTAGGCGGAAATAACTTTGAGTGCGAGCGGCAATTTTGTACAAAATTTATTTGTGGTACGGTAAAAATTAATAAAAAATTTCTTCGGCAGCAGGCAGAACGGAAACAGCAACAGGGTGTGTTTATGTGTTTTCAAAATCGGAGTGGTGCTATATTTTTAAAGTGGACGGATAAAAGCCTGGCATGCGTGCTAGCCACTTCTGAAATCAACAAATGTGTTATTGCATAGGGTGGTAATAATAAGTTAAAGCCGGACATAGTGCTCCTTTATAACAATGCTCAGAAGGGGGTCGATGTATCGGACCAGATGTCTTCTTATTATAGTTCCTTACGGAGAACAGTAACGTAGTATAGGAAAGTAGTTACAGAATTAGTATGCAGGTCTTCTCTCGTCAATGCCCGGTATATACATAGAAAATTACCAAAGGTATGAAAATTTTAACCTTCCGCAAAAAATAACTGACTGTCTCCTCAGGACAGTGGATCTCCACGGAGAACAAACGCCATCTGAAACTGTAGCAGTGCCCAGGATACGTACACATTTTCTGTGGTCGTTCCAAGGAACCGCGAGAAAAACCAAACAGCGATGTAATAAATGTTATAAACGTATGTCTAGAATAAATGGTAAGCAGTATGACGCGAATAATGCGTAAAAAGTATAAACCTATTATAACCGATGTAAGAGCCAACCGGCACTCTGACCAACATGTTTTGAAAAATTACAAAAAAAAAAAAATGAAATAATTATGTTATGTTTATAATATTGAATTGGTATGTTTTTAATATTGAATGTCTGTTTATAATGTCGAGAATTGAAAAATAAGCCTATTGTGTAATACCTATTTTGTGAAATACATGTGTGACCCACTGCAATGCACGCAGCCCCACGAAACAGACTCGTGTGACCCACCGGCAATGCACACCGGCGTCAACGGTTAACGCAGCGCACCCCAACGTTCACGGCTCCTCCGAGTATGTAGGTTTAGTATATAGGAGTGTGAGTCGTAATTCGTGAATAGTTGTCGTTTCGGACACGCGGATCCCGGTTAGACACGGTCGTACGAGCCGTGTGGAATTTATACTGCTTTCGGCGTCGAGGTGAGAGAAAATCTTATTAATTTTTTTTTCTCCATACCGAAGCCGGGTCGTAACAATACAAAGGAGGTGAGTTATTTTCATTTTGAATGAAACACTTGGAATCGTGTTGCAAGAACGCTTCTGGGGCGACAAGTGCCGTGTTTATAGTTAGATCAAAGTAAACGGGATTTGGGTAAATCTGCGATCATTTTCATCGACTGATGGGAAATTTTTGTTTTCTCATTTATAGAAGACCACGTCTAACCAGACTGCGTCGAATGATTTCTCCAGATCGATTAACGTATCTCCGACGCAATCTCCGGCATTTCTGGCCTAGCAAATATCAGAGGTGGATTTACAAATAGCATGAGTCGTGCTGAGTATAAATTTAAATCCGAATTAGTTTTTCAGGATTGTGGTTCGACTATTGCAGAACCGTGTAATCGCATCGTTGATTATTATGTCGAAAATTTCACTAATATTGGGGAGTAAACTGATGGATCTAGTCTGATACTAGGGAACAGCCGTCTTTCCCTTTTTTTTCTTTTTTTTTTTTTCATTATGAGCCGGAGGAGTTTGGCCGTTTTTCACGAAGCAAGGAAATACGCGAGATTTAAACAGTTATTAAATAAAATCGTCTAATGCTTTGCGAAATTTGGGGAATGGCTTTTAAGGGTAATATTCAGTATGCCATTGAAGCTGACAGATTTTTGTATATTAAGTTTTTTCAGGATCAACTTGAGGTTCTAGAAATTAATGAAGTATATAGGTGGAATGACTTTTGGGTTTTCGGGAGAGGAGGGGGTAATGGTTCTCTTATCCAGTTTGACAGATTGAAGTTCCAATACGAGTTTGTCACTTTGTTTCTGGATTACGTTGGGTAAGTTTGTGTTCTCGATATTTGATTTTGGATCTTGGCGGACTCGAAATGGGAACCTAGAATATTTAATGTGTCGGTCGGGTTGCTGGCAAGGAAAAAACCAAGAGTATCGATGGGCTGGGCGGATGAAGTAACTCTTTGAGGATGCTTGTCGGCATATACCCGCCGAATTCTCGTGTTGTGGTTGGGGCTTGTGTATGTCTGTCGCCCTAAACGATAGGATACGTATAGGTTTACTAGCCTAAGGAGAGAAGAAAGCAATCTTAAAAATGATATACTATGCACAGAATAGGTGTGATCGTAATGGAGGAGCCCTACACAAGAGACAGAAGGTTTAGAGGTAGACTGTCTTTATTAGAGGTTTTGGGTTGGTATAAATATATGGTCGTATGCTCGAGAAGGGAATTGGTTTAGCACTTAGTGGATGAATTTCTTAATATCGGTGGAAATTTTTTAACTTTTAAATTTTTTCTTTACAGTGAGGATCAAGCGTGGAAAAAGGTTGCGAGAAATCAGTAAGAAAAAGGGATAACGAGCGAGAGATTATATATATTATATATATTTTATATGTTTCGCTCAATATCCCTCTTTCTCACTGTATTTATTCTATCTCTCTTCTCGCCCGCTCTTCACTCTTCACTTGTATGGACTATCCAGATCTGTGTCATACTAACCTCACTGTCTCACATCACCTTTGTTCTTATGCATAACAATCTGCGGATACCAATGCATTGTAGATCTTTCGCTCACACGTCCAAAATATACTCATTACACTCGTCCTATCACTAGACCTCGCACAGTCGCATTTGCACCTATTAAACCAAACTCACACAGATGTCAGCGAGCGTTAAACCAAAGTATAATTGAAACAGTAATGAGAATTGTGTGCAATTGATACCGTTGAAACGATAAGTCTCGTAATCTCCAAAAATAAATTTGGGATGTAAACTGTGAATAAATTTATCGGTTTACAAGATCTAAATTGCTAAATGGATTGTTTATACAAACTTTAGATTAGAATAGAAGCAATCGAAGAAAACATTCTCCACGGACGCTACGATACTGAATGCCGCGACAGATACTAGCAGCAACGCCTCCAGGGTTATGGCCGCCCCTCCTTGGTGCCGAATCAATCAACAGCTGCTGTTCCCGTCACTCTTATTGCCGTCGTGGTATAACTGAATCCAGCTTCAGGATTAAACACGAAACTCTTCCCGACCATTTTAAACTAATGACGCAGAAATTTTTCGAAAATTGTCGAAAGAATCATTCTCGAGCGATGAAATGTTGTAATAAATGCTCTTTCTTGTTAACCTGTAACCGTATTGGAGAATTTAATGTGGGGCAAAATACAATAGTAATTCAATAAATTGAAATTTAAATTAATTTTAAGAAATTTATTAATGTTCCGTTATGAACACATTTCATATATATAGCACTATTAGTGCCGTAACCGGAAAATTTATTCACCGCTAAAATTACCAACCCGATACATACACCTAAATATGGTATACAAAAATAATAGTTGTTCAAATTATATGAGAAAATAGGAAATTACGGATATTATATGAATAAAACTCAACATTAATTTCGTCTAATGTACTTAGATATATACTTAATATACTTAGGTAATTACTTTTTACTCATTAGGCGACCATGTTGTTATATAAGAGTACACAAGGATGCACAATATGTAACCCAATATGCATGACATAGAGTAGAGAAATTTAAGCTTTCTTCGTCCACTGAAAAATAACGAAATGAGTTTATTTCATATTGAACAGATAAATCAATTTAAGAATTCTGAGCAAAACTAATTGACAGAAAAATGTATATCTCTGATTGAATTAAGACAGCAACGATAATAATAACGACGATGCTATGTATTCGTATCTCATTCTTTCTTTCTTTTAGGATCATATCCCGCTCTACTTCTTTCTTTTGCAATCTTAGATGTTATATATTTATAAGATTGTCGTCGTTTGAAAATACTACATTGAAATGAAATCTTATCACATTTTGATAAGCAAATATCGCATATAAAAATAAAGTATTTGCATTTTTTACATTTTAAATATATATCCAGGTCGTTCAGGAATTTCCCTTATCAATTTTATTATTAAAAATCTTTAATTTCATTAATTCATTGGTTTCTAACAGACTGAGCCCAGCTCCGCTAAAACACGAGATTCAGTCAGTCGCTAGAGCGTCGACCCCGTGATGATTTCTACTTAGTTTCTATTTTTCGTTTATTTTAAACTGTGTACGATAAATATGCAATCGAAACATATTATTTCAGGAAAATGCGAATAAGGTCAGGATACATTGCAGCGCTCAGTGTGTTAAGTTGTAAATATGAATTTTTGCAAATTATTTTTAGAACTCTTCTAATTTATTTAAACATACGTAAATCTTTGAGAGTTTGTACACAATGGAGCTCCAATAAATGATAATAATGTATTTAAAATTGGCGGATTTTTCTAAAAAGTGCTTTAAATAAATATTAGTATAAGAACCAGTGATGTAATAATTTAAAGGTTTAATAAAATAAATGTTATACGTATAAAACGAAATACTAAAGAATACATTAGAATTAATTTTTAAGAAAAACTTCATTATTCAGATGAGAAACTCGATCAAACTCCACCTTCTTTCGTATCATCAATCCTCGTCATCACCATCTTCGTATTTCACCATTATTATCAACATCATTTTCAACATATTTTTTTTTTTTTTTTTGGGTATATTTTTATTACATGATCCGACGTGATTCGGAGGCTTGTTTATAATTGAAATACTAATATAGTACACGATATACAAATATATTGACAAATATACTACACCCTAGGAATATTTATGATTAGTTAAATCATGTTATTACATATTTAAGTACAGTTTAATTATTTCTACATTATAAAGGAAAAAGACAAATTAGTAATATTCAATTTTACGTACTCGAAACATCCATGTTACACGCTTTCCTATTGAACATACTGGTAAATCGGATTGTGTCGGAGCAATTGTTTATTTACATATCGTTCTGAGTTATGGTCAGTTGTAGCTAATTCTTTTTATTAAATAAAATGGAGACTTGAAATTTTAAGATGTCGCAAGAGTGTTACTCAGTGGAAATGGAAAATGTACAACGAAGGGTAAAAACTATTAAATCGGTATAATTAAAAAAATATGGAAAAAAAAATTTGGAGTTATGCACAATTTATTTGAAACATTGTAAAATCATAACGGACCGTAGCATTTATAAGAGGACGATGCTGATTTCTCGTAATTTTGAATTTTAGCTACATAAAAAATGGATAAATTTTAAAAAAGATGTTACCATGCCATGGATATGCTTAATGATCCAAAATAACTATTGGAAGAAAATTTCTTTTACAACCAAACATTTCTAAGCTGACTTTCCTCCATTTTGACTCATCGACCCCATATTGTATCGGTCTGTTGGGGTCAGTGAACTGCCTATCGGTATCTAGATCTACTATTATTTCATAGAAGCACCGCGTGTATTATTTGACGAACATGTACAATGACAAATTGATCGACCGAAAGGTCGGCTCTGTCCGATTATTCCGGATTTCTAATCAATATTCCATGTTCGGACTTGATTTCGTTCTTTTTCGTTCTTCTAACGCATAAGCTATTATTTGATAGTCACACATAATATAGAAAATAATAGACACAGTTAACGGCTATTGTTAGTTGAGGTTTGTGAAGTACTATGTTTGCATCCATATTGCACAAGTTTCGTGCCGTGAAATGTAATTATCGTTAATCGTGACTTTTATTCTACATAATCGTGAAAAAATTCAATGTATTAGAAATTTTTCTGCGAGTAATGCATTAGCTCTGCGCACACTGAACTGGAGCAGATTTGATCCGTGTTACGAATCACTTGCCTGCAGTAACGCATGCAGTGAAGCTGAAATGTGACCATCACACTTACACACTATCCCACGAATGTGCCGCGAAAGTGCCAAGGTGACGAAGTCTAGCCAAAGAAAATCAGTTTCTGGCAAGCCTTTGAGGAAAAATGACGCGTGCAGCAAATAAATGGAATTTATTATTCAAAATTTATTTCATAATTTACTGTTTTTATTATGGTTTTCGTTTTTTAGAATTATATACTAGTAGTTAGTATTTCATGCTATTTTTCAATTTTCCATTTGGATTTTAGTATTTAGCGCTATTTAATATTATATTCTTACATTTATTTCGTTTTTCCGTTGTTTCTAATTGTTGACACAATGACGTCATTGTCAACTAGCAATCCTTCCTTCTCTTCTTTCGATCAATTTGCACAAGATAAGCAAACGTGTACGAGATAATAATACATAAATGTATAATAAATATAATCTTATCATTTGTGTAAGTATTATTTATCCTCCATGTTCCTATACGATTCGTGTGCCTATCACAGGTACAGTATAAGAGAAGACCACGGTTTCGATCGACCGTGGCTCTGGTTAGTCAAAATTGGTGAAATAAAGAAGATCCTAAATATTTATTAACCCTTTCGCTACGGCAGTCCGTTTTGCCGGATTAACACCACTGAACGACGAATCGCCCCGAAAACTAAGTTCTTTTTCTCGACGACAGACGGCGCTCGGGTATAAACGGCACACGTGCACACAGATCGTCAAGTGGATACCGGATATATACGGCACCCGTAGCGAAAGGGTTAACTAATTACCGACCCTAATATCTGATGGAAAGGCGTTTGTGAGAAAATAAATTACCTCGATAGTCTCGCGCAGCATGGTTTGTTTACTAATCGAGAGGTTTCGTAAGTAATGCTGGGCGGCCCACGCGTCCGCGAGTCACGAATCACGAAATCATACCATAAATCCCCATTGACTCGGGGCTCCAGCTGCAGGTAGGAACAGCAAATAGCGGAAAGTTACCAGCGCATTGCTTGATGCGTTCCTACAGCACTCTCATTCCAGGGACAACGCTAATAGTAGACAGAAAAGTATAGAAATAGAAAACTAACATTAGAAACAGCTGACACATATGCTTGCACGTTGCCTGTAACACTTTCATTTACTGATATCTAAATATCATAATCGATATTATTTTGATGTAAAATTTATAACCATATTTTCATTAAATATAATTTAAAACTGATGCATTCATATGATTCACACACTAAGTTACTTGAGACCGGCCTGAAAACCTTTTGGAGACCACAGTTCTATCTGCGCGAGTCGTATGGTGTGCTTGGTCATTGTTTTCTCGGTGCCAGGTCTCGGGGATGTCGGATACCAGATGTAAATTTTCATTTCTGAGCGGTTTCTCAACGCCGCTGTTATTATCTGCGATAATAAACGCAGGTTTCACGCAGTTAATACCAACGCGAATGTGATTTCCATTTACGTTTATTGCGAATATCTTTTCGTATTTTTCCACGACTTCATACGGTCCGTCGCAAGGAACATGCCACAGGCTACCTTCTCCGTCGTGGCGTGAAAAGACGTACCGGCATTTTGACAGTTCTTTTAAGCACGAATGCCTGTTGTGTGCCGCGTCGCGAAAAGGATTGCGGCTTAACAGGAGTGAAATGTAATTTCAATCGTGTATTGTACTCCGTGCTCCTGGGTGACTGGCGACGCGTGCGAATCGTTGAGCATCACCTCACAGCTGGGAATATCTTGTCCTGCTGGAGGGGCGCCCCAATTCGGGCTGCCTTGCATAAGCGGACACGGCAAGCCCGCGATGCCGGCTTTTGAATTCTGCCTTTGCCGCTTTGATGCCGTACGCTACTGTGTCGACAGCGGAGTCGGCGCAAAGCGCACACGTGTACAATTTCGTCATCCCGGGATGGTCTGGATTGCAGTGCCAGCCGAGACCCCCCAGCAAGGCGTACGCTTGGCCTTGAGACCAGCCTGTATGCCTGCCCGTGGCTTAGGGATGCACCACCATGGGGACATCTAATGTCCCGCACGAGCAGCGGATAATAAATTACGACCGAGAATTTGGTGAGGAGGACAACCGAGCTATTGTAAGTCCGATTTCGTTGGGAGATTGGTAAAATAAAATGTGGATGGCAGTTGGTTTGTGGGTATTTTAACGCCGCGATTGTTGGATTACTTTCGCTGGCGAATGCTGGGATTGGCTTACACTACACACGTTTGTCGATCACTCGATGTGTATACAAAGTTATTGCGGGAAAGTAAAGGAAGGCTCTGGCTTCGATCGTCTACCCATGTTTCGTTGCAATCCCGGGAGCGCGGAATCGAAATGAGGAAACTCGGGAACGACGACGGGCGATCAAGTAACGTTCCAGTTACGTCGCGAAGAGTGCCGTACCGGGAAAAGTACAACAGGGGATCAACGCGAAAAACACTTTATGGACTATATATTTTCGTTTCTCTAAGCGCGTATACAACTGACGATTGCTATTGTACACATGGTTGGACGGTAAATATTAATTAATGACTTTCCACATGATTTCATAATGCCTACGCAATTTGCTTCTATTTAATTTAGCGTTACACATTTTTCAGACACTTTTCTTAATTCTGCATTTCTATTTTCATTTCTTTGCCCCTGCACCAAAACACAACATCTTTCTTTAAACACATGCAGGCACTTACTCATGTGACGAAGTCTCTAGAATGTCTCTGTCATTCATGATGCCAGTGTACAAAGTATAGTACATGTGATTCGGAAACAGGCATTTGTATTTGTGCTCGAGGCTGGGAAGGTTCCGACTGTTCGTAACCCTGAAAAGAGGGATGGTACGGGGTACGCTGTATCGAAAAGTGTCCGCAGAAGATGCAAGGAAAAAATAACAGTACCAGTTAAGTGAAACCACGCTCTCGCAATTCTACTAAAACGAAATTATTACTATCAACTTTTCGATCGGTAACTTTTAATGTAAAATGCGTTTTTCTACTTAACATATTACAATATAACGTTCATCATATGTAATTCATTAGATTGACCAATTTGTATTTGAATATGGATTAGCAATTTTTTAGCACACGAAATAGTGAATCGACGTAATAAATATAATTATTTGATAATATTTTATTTCTGTAATCTTACTCGAAACTTCAAACAACTGTTAAGTTATTAAGCTATCTGATAACTTCTAATGTAACACAACTTATGTAGAGGCATATATTTTATCATTTCACAATATATTAAAAAAAAAAAAACATAATTTGTTATATTTTCACTAATTATAGAATTACATTATATAATATCTCTTCACGTGTGTGTCATTGTCGACCTGGTTGTCATAGTGAGTTTTGTCAAGAAGGGTCCTGGTCCAGAAGGGACATGTGGAATGAAATGCAGTCAACATTGTATTTGTCAACATGGAGGCAAAGGCAGATCTAATGATGATCACTATCGTTGTGAACCTGGTTCGACTATAACCAAATGAACTCAACGTATGTAAAAAGAAAAAAAGTTGTACAAAATGATATTAAAATGAAGCTAATGAAATATAGTAACGTAAAATTGTTATATCTGTAAATTTAGATTGTCTAGAAGGAACTATGGTGATCGTTACATGGAACCTTGTGATTGTAAAAATGATTATTACATTTGTTACCCTGCTGTTCGCTGCATTTGCAGACATAGATATTCAGGTATATTAATTTAAATCTATTAATATCAAATTACCTCATTTAATATTAAAAAGTTCTCGTTAAGGTGCAAATTGGGACAAAGAATTATTTTCGCGTAATATACAAGAATAAAATGCAGCAGGCAATGGTAGTATAACAGCAGGATTTTTATTTGCTACGATAGTTGTGTTGGTAATGACCTTGGCAGGATGGTTGTATCACAGAAGTAGAATTGCAGATTTGAAAAATGAAATTGCCCCAGAACAATATATCGCTGATCCTGCTTCTCCCGCGGGTACATATTTGAGAGAAAGCTATTTGTACATAGAAAGTGCTTATTATAATCCTTATTAACATATATCATTAATATATTTTATATAGGACAGGCTGAATTCTATAATCCCCTCTACGCCTATCAAGGATCTTCGAAATTAGACGATGAAACCACTACATTGTTAAACAACTTCCGGATCAGAAATAATCTTGCAATCAGTACGAAAATAAATAATAAAAAATCTATGCTTGGAATATAGATGACGAAGTCGATTGCAATGTATTATTACAAATAGTAGGAAAGATTACATTACATTTCCAAAAAAAAGATAGTTATGTTTTGTCCCATATTTTATTTTCAGGTTCATATAATTGATATTATTTGAAGAACATAGATGCAGGTATGGGAAATCCAAATCTAAATGTATACCATAGTATCGATGAAATAAGTGGGAATAAAATTGACCACGTTTATGATGGATTCAAGTAAAGTAATGACGAATCGGAATATGATCAGTTGGATAATCCAAGACCAGTTAGCGAATACAAACAATACAATCGAATGATTTTTGCTCTAAATCATTAGATGATGCTGGACTTCGTAGTCTGAAAGATAAGAATCCCGAATGCGGTGAAACATAAATTTCCTATGAAACTCACACACTCGGATTAAATCGTGCAGGTTTAAAACTTAAATGTAATTTAAATGCATATATTTTTTATATAAAGTAGCAGATTTTTGGAAAACGGGCTTCGGATCATTAGTTTAATGATACTTCTCATTCCTCATATTGGAATTAATTTCTTAGCTATTGTTAATTTATGTCTTCAGAAATTGCATGGAAACCTATACAAACGTAAATATTATGTTTTAAAAAAGA
>NIJG01001369.1:0-16989 GCA_002201625.1 Euglossa dilemma | reverse complement strand
ACCATGTATTTACGGAGTAAATGTTACTAATCTGCTACCTCGAACACTGAGCATGACACTTGCTGCAGCGGGTTGGACTTCTCGGAAGGTATGGCCTTCGGTAAAAAGTTTGACTCTAAACTAAAAGATGAAGCTCTACAACCGTCTGACGCTCTACCTTCATATTCGAACCGTGAAATAAGCTGTCAATTGCCAATATTGTCCAGCGGATGGGCTCCCGGAATACATGGTTTGACTATCGGAATCACAGGATAGGTGAAGCTGTTGTCTCGTCTGATCGACTCTCACAGACGGTAGTAACGTTCACGAGAGGTTGGGCACTCGACCTACTAAGTCATATTTGAAATTAAGTTACTCGTCACTAAAGTTTAGACTATTTTGCTTCTCCGATCACGAACTGTTACTCTCGACACAGCGGGATATGTTCTCGTAAGGTAATGCTCTCGGTAAAAAGATAGACTCCATACCAACATGCAAGGATCTACGACGGCTTGAAACTGTACTTCAATTTTTATAGTGTATATTGGTGTGTCTATTGCAAATATTGTTCGGCGGACTTCCTGCCGGTGTACCTAGCTTGACTCTCGGAATCACTGGCGAGGTGAAGCTATTGACTTAGCGGCAGTCAAAAGTGGAGGACACGTTCCGAACGGTATGACTCTCAGTCTTGATATTCATACATGAAAATAAGGTGTCCGACTGCTGAAGTATCTTCTAACTTTCATCCGTGAACACTAGGCAAGGTACTTCGTCCAGCGGATTAGGTTCTCGGAAGATAATGTATTCGGTTAAAAGAATGGTATTATAGCAATTGGTCATGTTCTCCAACGATTTGCCTCCCTACTTAAATACCCGTGGCGTGTATTAAGGTTTCTATTGCCAATACTATTCAGGGGATTTACGCCAGGAATACCTTGTTTGGCTCTAGGAATCACATGATAGGTGAAGCTATTGACTAAGCTGTGCGACTTTCGAAAATGTTGGCAATTTTCTCAAACGGTTTGGCACTCCATCCTCCTATTCATACATGAAAATAAGATATACGCCTGCTAAAACGTCTACTCATTGCATCCTGTAAGAACTAGGCAATGCAATCGCTACAGGAGATTGGGTTCTCAGAAGGAAAAGTGTTTGGTAAGGTTAATGAATTTATGCTAATTGGGAATGCTGCCTTACGGCTTGACTGTCTACTTTAATTTCGTACCGTGAATTAACGTGTGTAATGCCAATACTGTTCAGCGCATTTACTCCCGGAATACCTGGTCTGACTCTCCGAATCACTGGATAGGTGGAGCTTTGATATAATCGTCCGAATCTGTCAGAAGGGGGCAACGTCCTCGAACGGTTTGACACTCGACCTTCTAATTCATACATGAAATGAAGGTGCCCGTCACTAAAATGTATACTAATATGACCTCTGAACACAAAGATATACTGTTGATACAGCGGGTTCGCTTCTCAGAAGGAAAGGCCTTCCTATAATGTCTGACACTGTATCAAAACGTAACCACCTTCAAAGCTTTGAGTCTGAACATTAATATTTATACCATGAAATAGGGCGTACGATGCCAATACGGTATAGCGGATTTACTCCCGGAATTCTTCCTTTGACTGTCGGAATCACAGGATAGGAGAAGCTATTAACTTAGACGTTCGAGTCGCAACAAAGGTGGTAACGATCTCGAATGGTTGAACGTCGATCATCTAATTCTTACATAAAGATAAAGTGCTCGCCGCAGAAATGAATACTAAGTTTCTTCAGTGAACACGAACTTATGCTCTCTATGATGCCGGTGAGGTTCGCGGAAGGTAAGGCCTTGGGTAGAACGTTCTATATTATACCAATTGGTAACGCTTTCAAATGGTTTGACGCTCTACTGTAATATTCAAACCTTGAATTAAGGCGTCTATTGTCATAACTCTTCAGCGGACATACACCCAAAATACCTGATTTGACAGTCGGACTCACAGGATGTGAGTTGAAGCTATTGACTACGCCAATCGATTCTCAGAGAAAGCGGGAACGTTGTCGAACAGTTTGGCTCTCGATTTATCTATGCGAACGTGAATATAGGGCTTCCGTCTGCAAAAACGTCCACTAATCTGTATCCGTGAACACTATGCAACACATTCCGCGGAGCGGGTTAGGTTCTGAGAAGGTATGGTAATTGGTAAGAAGGCAGACCTTATTGAAATTGCTAATGTTCTCCAATTGTTAAACTCTGTACATTAATTTTCATACCACGAGATAAGTTGTCTATTGCCGACATTGTTCATCGGATAAACTTCCGGAATGCCTGGCTCGACTACCGAAATAACAGTATAGGTGCAGCTATTGTCTTAGCTGTTCGACTCTCATATGAGGTGGTAACTTTCTCGAGAGGTTTGACACTCGATCTTCTGAATCATACGTGAAATTAGGGTGCGCAACACTAAAATGAATAATAATAATTTGCTTCTCTGAACGCGAAGTCGCACACTCGATACTGCTTGTTATCTTCTCGGAAAGTAAGTCCTTCGGTAAAACGTTTGACTTTATACCAATAAGTATCGCTCAACTCAGGATTGACACTGTATTTTAGTTTTTATACTGTGTAATAGGGTATCTAATGCCTATACCGAAATACCAGGCCTGACTCTCGGAATCACAGGATAGGTGAAGCTATAGAAGTAGCTCTTTGTCTCTCACAGAAGGTGGAAACGTTCTCGAACGGTCTGACCCCCGATATTTCTACTGTTACATGAAATTATAGTGCCCATCTTCTGAATTGTCTATGAATTTGTTTCCGTGAGTACTAAGCAAGACGCTGGCTGCAGCGTGTCCGGTTCCCGCAAGGTAAGGGATTCGATAAAAGAATTACTTTATACCAATTCTTAATGTTCTCCGACGGTTTGACTCTCAACTTTAATAATCATGCCGTGAATTAAGGTGTCCATTGCCATATTGTTCAGTGGATTTAATCCCTCAATACCTGCTTGGACTCTGGGTAACACAGGATATATGATGCTATTCACTTAGCTGTGCGACTTTCAAAGATGCTTGTAACGTTCTCGAACGGTTTGACACTTGATCTTCCAATTCATATTTGAATTTAACGTGCCCATCACTGAAATCAATACTAATTTCGTTCTATGCATACGTAGTTATACTCTCGATGAATCGGGTGAGGTTCGCGGAAGGTATGGGCTTGGGTAAAACGTTTACTTTATACCGATCAGTAGCGCTCTCTAATGGTCTGACGCTCTACTTTAATATTCATACCGTGAATTAATGTGTCTATTGTCAATACCGTTCGGCGGATTTACTCCCGGAATATCTAGTTTAACTCTCGGAGTCGTATGATAGGTGAAGCTGTTGATGTAGCCGTCCGTCTCTCACAGATTGCGGTAAAGTTCTCGAGCGGTTTGACCCTCGATCTGTTAATTCAGGCATGAAATTAAGGTGCTCGACGCTAAAATGTATACTACTTGGAACCTATGAACACGAAGTTATACTTTCGATTTAGATGGCCAGCTTTCGGATGGTAAGGCATTCAATAAGATGTTTAACCAGACACGTACATGTAATGTTATACGACGGTTTGATGGCCTGCTTTAGTATTCAAACCGTGGATTGAGGTTCCGATAGCCAATAATTTACAGCGCATTCACGCCCGGAATATCTCTAAAAAGTGGTGGCAACGTTCTCGATTGGTTAGGCCCTCGATCTTCTAATTCATACACGAGGATAAGGTGCCCGTCTCTGAAATGTATACTAATTTCTTTTTCGGAACATGAAGTTATACTCTCGAAGCAGCGGGTCAGGTCCTCCGTTTATAAGGACTTCGGCAAAGCGTTTAACTTTACACAAAGGGTAACGTTCTTCAACGGTTTGGCGATCTGCTTTAACATTGATACCGCTAATGAAAGTGTCTATTGCCACTACTGTTAGGACATACTCCCGGAATACCTGGTTTGACTCAAGGAATAATAGGATAGGTGATGCTATTGACGTAGCGGTTCGCCTCTCACAGAAGGTGGCAACGTTCTGGAGCGGTATGTCCCACGATCTTCTAATTCCTAAATGAAATTAACGTGCGCGTCACTGAACTGAAAACAGACTTCTTTCTCAGGACCAGAAGTTGTACTCTCGATGCAGCAGGTGAGTTTCGCGGAAGGTAACGACTTCAGTACAACATTTGAAATTATAACTATTTGTAACGTTCTTAACCGATTGGACGCTCTACTTTACTATTCAAACCGTGAATTAAAGAGTCTATTGCAAAAATTGTTCAGCGGACTTACTCCCGGAATACCTGGTTTGACTCTACGAATCACAGGACAGGTGAAGCTATTGTCGTAGCGGTTAGTCCCTCACAGAAGGTGGAATCGTTCCCGAGCTGTTTAACGCACAATCTTCTAATTCATACTTGAAGATAGGTTGCCCGTCACTGATGTGAAGGCTTATCTCTTGTTCTGATGACGACGATATAGTGTAGATGAAGCCGCCCAGGTTCTTGGAAGGTAAGGCAATCGGTAAAACGTTTGACTTAATACCAATTGGTATCGCACTGAAGCGGTGTGACGCTCTACTTTAATGTTCAAACCGAGAATTAAGGTGTCTATTGCCAATACAGTTCAGCTGATTTACTGGATGCCAATCGATCTTCTCATTCATACATGAAGTTAAGGTGCCAGTCACTACAATATATGCCTTCTTGCTACGGTTTTCACTAAAAAACACCCTAATTGCAGCGGGTTAGGTTCTCGGTAGGCATGGTAATTCATAAAACGTTTGAAATTACACCAACTGGTAACGTTCTCGATCGGTTTGACGCTCTACTCAAATATTGAAACTGTGATACGAGGTATCCACTGCGAATGGTGTACAACTGATTGGCTGGCGGAATACCTGCTTCGAACCTCGGAATATCGGGATATGTGAAGCTGATAACATGGCCGTTCGACACTTAAAGAATGTAGTATCGTCCTAGGACGTATTGACGCTTGATATTCCTATTTAAGCGTGAAACTAATGCATGCATCTGCAAAGATGAATACTAATTTGCTTCTCTGAGCACGAAGTAATGCCCCCGATATAGCGGGTTAGATACGCGCTTGGTAAGGGCTTCAGGAGAAAGTTTTACTCCATAGAAATACTTAATGTTCTATAACGTTCTGACTCTGTACTTCAATTTATATAACGTAAAATATCTTGTCTAATGCCAATAACTTTTCAGCCGATTTACTCCCGGAACACCGGTTTGGACTCTCGGAATCTCAGGATAGGTGAAGCTATTGACATAGCCGATTCACACTCAAGGAAGGTGAAGAATTTCTCAAACTTGTTATCCCCGGATATCGTGAATCATACATGAAATAAAGGCTTGCGTCACTAAAATGCATACTCGCTTGTTTCGCTGAACACAAAGTTATACTTTCGATACAGCGGGTTATGTTCTCGGAAGGCAAGATCGTCAGTAGAAAGTTTGGCTCTATACCAAAAGGTAACATTCTCAACCGACTTGACAATCCACATTAAGATTCATACAGTGAATTGGGATGTCGATAGCCACTACTTTTCAGCTGTGGTATTCCTGGAATGCCTTACGTGACTCTCTGAATCATAAAGGACATGAAGCTCTTGACTTAGCCGTTCGATCCGCAAAGAAGGGGATAACGTTCTCAAACGGATTGAGTCACGATTTCTAATTTACACACGAAGTAAAAGATGACCGTAATTAAAATGTAAAATAATTTGCTTCCGCAAACACGAAGCTATACTCTCGATACGGCGGGTTAGCTTCTCGGGCGTAAGTCATTCGGTAAAACGATGGACACTATATCAATTGGTAACGTTCTCAATCGGTTTGACGCTCTCCTATTATAGTCAAACCGCGAATTAAAGTGTCCATTGCCAAAATTCTTCAGCCGACTTAATCTCGGAATACCTAGTTTGACTCCCGGAAACTCGGGACAGGTAAGGCCATTCACTTAGCCGTTCGTCTCTCACACAATGTGGCGACGATTTCGAGAGGTGTGACGCCTATCTACTAATTCCTACATTAAGATAAGGTATGCGTCACTGAAATGGTGACTAACTTCTTTCTCAGAACAAGAAGTTATACTCTCGATGAAGTGGATGACGATCGCGGAAGGCAAGGCCGTGGGTAAAATGTTTGAGTTCATACCAATCTGTAACGTTCTCAAACGGCGTGATGCTGTACTCCAAAATTGAAAACATGAATTATGGTGTTCATTGCCATTACTCTTCAGCGGATTTGCTCCGGAAATACCTGGTTTGACGATCGGAATCCGTGGATAGGTGAAGCCACTGACTTAAACGTTCGACTCTCAAAGAAGGTTGTAATGTTCTCGAAAGGTTTGGCATTCGACCTTCCAACTCATACATGAAATTTAGTTTCCTGTCACTAAAATGTATGCTAATTTCTTTCTCTGAACGAGAAGTTATACCCACGATACAGCGGCTCATACTCTCGGTGGGTAACGTTTCCATTAACGAGAATGACACTAAGCCAATTGGTAACGATCACCAACGGATTCTAGTTCAATTTTAATATTGAATTCGTAAACTAAGGTTTCTATTGCCAGTACGGCGCAGCGCATTTTCTCCCGGAATACCTGGTTTGACTCTCGAAATCATAGGATAGGAGAAGGTTTAGACTTAGCCGTTCGACCTTCATAGTTGGTGGTAACATTCTCACACTCGACCTTCGGTTTTATTCATGAAATTAAGGTGACCGGTACTAAAATGTATGCTAATTCGTTGCTTTGAACACGCTGCTAGGTTCACGACACAGCGGGCTAGGTTTTCGGTGGGTAAGGTCTTCGGTGAATCATTCGACTCTATACCAATTGGTAACGTTCTCCAACGGATTGAAGATCGATCTCGATATTCATACATGAAGTTAAGGAGCCCGCCACTGAAATATAAACTAATATGTATCTCTAAACTCGCAGTTATACTCTCGACACAGCGGGATACGTTCTCGGTAGATAATGCCTTCGGTAAAAATTTGACACTATACCAACAGGTAAGGACCAACGACAGCTTGAAACTGTACTTTAATCTTTATACCGTAAATTGGGGTGTCTATTGCAAATACCGTTAAGCGGACTTCCTGTCGGAATACCTAGCTTGACTCTCGGAATCACTTGCGAGGTGAAGCTATTGACTTAGCGACAGTCAAAAGTGGTCGACACGTTCCGAAATGTTTGACTCTATAGCAATAAGTAACGTTCTATAACGGCTTGGATCTGTAGATTAATAGTCACGCCTTGAATTAAGGTGTCTATTGCAAATACTGTTCAGCTGATGTTCTGCCGAATTACCTTGCTCGACTCTCGGATTCGCATGGCACGTGAGGCAATTGACTTAGCCATTCGACACTTGAAGACGGTGGCAACGTTCTCGAACGGTTTGGTACACAATCTTCTAATACGTACATGAATTGGAGACCCCAGTCGCTGACATGTGTTCTAATTAGCATCTCTGAACACGAAGTTATACTCTCGATACAGCCAGCAAGGCTTCTTGGAAATTAAGGCCGTCGGTAAGAAGCGTGTCTTTATTCATATTGTTTACGTTATACATCGGCTTTAATCACAACTTTAATATCCATACCGAGAAATGGAGTGTCTATTTCCAATACTGTTCAGTGCATTTACTTCAGGAATACCTGGTCTGATTCTCGGTAATATAAGATACCTAAAGCTATTGACTTAGACGCTTCACTCTCAAAGAAGTTTGTAAGGTTCTTATAAAATGTATACCCATTTGTTTCCGTGATTACTATGCATGGCCCACCCTACAGCGGGTTGGACTACTCGGGAGGTAAGGCCTTCGGAAGAATGTTTGATTCTATTCGAATAGGTAATGGTGTACAACGGTTTTACTTTCGACTTTAATATACGAATTATGATTTATTGTATCAATTACCAATACTGTGCATCGGATAGACTCACGGAATACCTGGTTTGTCTCTCGGTATCACCGGATGGATGATGCTAGTGACTTAACCGCTCGATTCTCAAAGAAGGTGGTTACGATCTCGAACACTCTGACCCTTGATCTTCCATTTCATGCATGACATTAATATGCCCGACACTAATATGTATTCTTACTTGCGTGTCTGAACACGAAGTATTACTCTTTATAAAGCGGAATACGTTCTAGGAAGGATAGGTATTCAGTAAAAAGTTTGACTCTATACCAGTAGATATCGTTCTACAACGGTATGACTCTGTACATTACTATTTACACAGTGAATTAACGTGTCTATTGTTTATACTATACTGCCAATTGACTCTTTGAATTCCTGGTCTGACTCTCGGCATTACAGGGTAGGAGAAGCTATTGACATAGTCGCACGGCTCTATAAAAAAGATGCTAACGTTCTCCATCAGTTTGGCTCTCGATTTTGATATTCATACGAGGCCCAGAGAAGTCCGTCTTCTGAAATGTCTAATCATTTGTTTCCGTGAACACTAAGCTCGACACTTGCTACAGCGGATTAGGTTCTCGAAAGGTAAGGTATTGGGTAAAAGGTAATACCTTATGTTAATTGATAATGTCCTCCGGCAGTTCAGGCCGGCAATATTAGGATAGGTGACGCTTCTGACTCAGCCGTTCGACTCTCAAAGAAGGTAGTAACTTTCTCGAACAATATGACAATCGATTTTCTAGTTCATCCATGAAATTAGGGTGTCCGTGTGCTAAAACGTCTACTAATTGGTGTCCCTGAACCCGAAGTTATACCCTCGCTACTGCGGCTGATGTTCTCGGAAGGTAATGTGTCATGTAAGGAGTATGGCGTTATACCAAATGGTAACGTTCTCCAGAGGATTGACTTTGTACTTTAATATTCATACAGTGAATTAATATTTTTCAGCCAATTTTTCTGTTCATACATGAAAATAAGTAGTTCGTCTGGAAAAATATCTACTGATTTGTATCTCTGGACAGGAAGCAGTATTCTCGATACAGCGGGATTTGATCTCTGCGTTTAAGGTCCTCGGTCAAACGTTTGTCTCCAACCAATTGGTAACGTTCTCAAACGATCTGGCGTTCTATTCTAATGCTCAATTAATTGTTATGTCCATTTCTATTAGCGAGGAGCGCATTTACTCCTGGAATACCTGGTCTGACTCTCGCAATCACTGTATAGGTGATGCTATTGACTTATCCGTTCGACTCGTCAAGAGAGTGGTAACGTTCTCAAACCGTTTGATGCTCTATATTAATATTCAAACTATGAATGAAGGTGTGTGTTACCAATCCTGATCAGCGGTTTTACTCGCAGAATGCCTGGTTTGACTGTCGGAATCGCAGAATAGGTGGAGCTATTGACTTAGCAGTTCGTTTCTAACAGATGGTGGCAACGTTCACGATTCGTTTGACACTCAAACTTCTAATTCGTACACGAGTTTGAGGTGCCCGTCACAGAACTGAAGACAGATTGCTTTCTCTGAACACGATCATATAATCGCGACACGACGAGTTAGCTTCTCCGAAGAGAGGGCCATCAGCAAAATGCTTGTCTCCATACCAATACCTAACGTTCGACAACGGTTTGACGTTCCGGTTTAATATTCAAAAGCGTGAATTAAGGTGCCTATTGCCAATAGTGTACAGCGGATTGACTACTGATACACATAATGCGACTCTCAGAATCACAGGATAGGTGAAGCTATTGACGCAGCCGTTCGACTCCAGGAGAAGCTGGTAACGATTTCGAAACGTTTGAGACTCCACCTTCTGATTCATTAATGAAATTAACGAGCCCCTCGCTGAAATGTTTACTAATTTGATTCTCTGAACACGAAGTAATACCCTCGACGCAGCGGTATATATTCTCGGAAGGTAAGGTATCCGTTAAAGAGTATGACGTTATACGAATTGGTAGTTTTCTCAAACTGTTTGAAGCTCTACTTTAATATTCATACCGTGAATAAAGATGTCCATTTACAATAGTGTACCGGGGATTGACTCCTGAAATTCCAGGCTTGAATCTGGGATTCTGGGAAGGTCGTATCGTTGTCTAACGATTTGACACTCAATCTTCTAATTCATACATGAAACTATGGTGTCCGTCACTAAGATGCATACTACGTTGCTTCTCTGAGCACAAAGTTATACTCTCGATAGAGCGGAATAGGCTCACCGAAGGTAAGGACTTCGATAAATAGTTTGACTCTACACCAATACTTAACGTTCTGCAAAGTATTGACACCCTACTTTAATATCCATACTGTGAATTGAGGTGTCTATTGCTAATACTGATCAGCGGACTTACTCCCGGAATACCTGGTTCAAGTCTCCGAATCGCAGGAAAGGTAATATTACTGACATAGCCGTTCGTCACTCACAGCAGGGTGTAACGTTCACAAACGGTTTGTCCCTCGATCGTCTAATTCACGCAATCAATGTCGTGCTCCTCAGTAAACGTATACTAGTTCGTACATCTGAACAGGGTCTTATACTCCGGATGCAGCGGGGTTGCTTTTCGGAGGGTAAGGCATTCTGTATGACGTTTGACCCCACGCATATAGGCACTGTTATATATCGGGTTGACGGCCTGTTTTAATATTCAAACTGTGAATTGAGGTGTCTATGGCCAATTATGTACAATGCATTTACTCGCGGAATATCTGGTTTGCCTTTCCGAATCACAGGATTGGTGATGCTATTCTCAAAACTGCGGGTTAGCTTCTCGGAAAGTAAGGCCTTCGGTAAAAAGTTTGACTCCATTCGAATACGTGACGATCTACCACACTCAGACTCCGTACCTTAACATTTATACCATCAAATAGGATGTCTTCTGCTAATACTGTAGTGCTGACTTACTCCTGCAGTATCTCGTTTTGCTCTCGTAATCACAGGATAGGCTCAAGATATTGACCTTGACGTTCGACCTCAAAGAAGGTAGTAATGATCTCATACGCTTTGACAATCGATATTCTAATTCATACATGAACTTAAGTTGCCGTCACTATTACTTACAGTAATGCGTTTCTCCTACCACGAAGTAATACTCTCGATACGGCGGGTTAGCTTCTGGGATGGTAAGGCTTTCGGTAATGCGCTTGACTCTTTACCAATAGGTATCGTTGTACAACGGTTTTACGCTCTACTTTATTATTCGAGTCGTGAATCAATGTATCAATTACCAATACTGTGCAGCGGATAGACTCCCGGAGTACTTGGTATAACTCTCTGTATCACAGGATATGTAAAACCTGGTAACTTAGACGTTCGACTCTCAAAGGCGGTGGTAACGTTATCGAACGGACTGAATCTCGATTTTGCTATACACACAACAAAATATCTTATCCACCTGCTACAGCGCCTAATAATTTGTTTCCATGAACAATAAGCAAGTCACTACCTACGGCGGTACTCGGAGGGTAACATATCCGGTAAAACGTTTAACTGCGTACTAATAGGTAACGTTGTACAACGGTTTGACTGTGTACTTTAATATTAAATCCGTGAATTAGTGTGTCTAATGCCTATGCTGTATATGGAATTTACTCGCTGAATATCTTGTTTGTCTCACAGAATAACAGGAAACGTGAAGTTTGTGACATAGCCGTACGAATCTCAGACAAGGGGGTTACGTTCTCGAACGGTTTGGCTCTCGGTCATATTTTCATACATGATATTAAGTTGCGTGGCACTAAAATGTATACCTATTTGCTTCTCTGAACACGGAGTTATACCGAAGATACAGCGGACTATGTCTTTGGAAGGTATGGTATACGGTAAGTTGCTTGACGTTGTACCAATTGGTAACGATCTCGAGCGGTTTGACTCCGCACTTTAATTATTCATACCTTGAATTAAGGGATCAATTGCCTGTACTGTTCAGCGCAGTTACTCCCCCAATACCTGGTTTGTCTTTCGGAATCACAGGATATGTCAAGCTATTTACTCAAATCGTTTGACTCCACAGAAGGAGGTAACGTTCCCGAACGGTTGACACTCGAATTTATAATGAATACATGATCTTAAGGTGACGGCACAAAATGATTACTAATTCGATCCCCTGAACACGATGTTATACTCTAGATACAGCGGGTTAGCTTCTCACAAGGTAGGGCTATCGGTAATGTGTTTGATTCTATACCAATAGGTCATGTTCTACAACGCTTTGACGGTCTGCTATGATATTCAAACCGTGTATTATGGTGTCTGTTCCCAATAGTGTACAGCGGATGGACGACCGTCATACCTGGTTTGACTATCGGATTATCAGGATAGGTGAAGATATTCATTTAGCCGTTCCACTCTCAAAGAAGGTGGGATCGCTCTCGAACGATTTGACTGTTGATTTTTCTATTGATAGACGAAAATAAGGCGTCCGTCTGCTAAAATATCTCGCAAGTTGTTTCTGTGAGCACTAAGCTTGATACTCGCTACAGCGGTTTTCGTTCTAGGAAGGTAATGTATTCGGTAAAAAGAATAACTTTATACCAACAGCTGACGGTTTCAAACGGCTTCAACCATCACTTTAATATTGATACCGTAACTTAAGGTTTCTACTGCCAATACCGTAAATCGGACATACTCCTGGAATGCCAGGCTTCACCATCGGAATTACAGGACAGGTGAACCTATGGATTTTTCCGCTCGCCTCGCAAAGAAGGTGGTAACAATCTTGAACCGTTTGATGCTCGATGTTCTTATTCATACATGAAAGTATGGTGTACGTCGCTAAAATGTATCTGATTTTCTTCCTCTGGACACAAAGTTATACATTCGATATATTGAGTTGGGCTTTCGGAAGTTAAGGCCTTCGTTAAGGATTACGACTCTATTCCTGTACGTGTCGTCTTTCCACGGTGTGCCTCTCTACATTATTATTCATGTGTCGAATTGATGTGTCAATTGCCAAAACTGTTCAGCGGGTTTACTCCCGGAATACCTGGCGTGGCTCTCGTAATCACATGATATGTCAAGCTATTGGCTTTGCTGTACGACTTTCAGATACGTTGGTATCGTTCTGGATCTGTTTGACCATAGATATTCTAATTCATACATGAATTTAAGGTGGCGTCACCAAAATGTATTCTAATGTGTTTCTTTAAACACGAAGTTCAACTCTGGAAACAGCTGGTTAGCTTCTTGATGGCGAGGCGTTTTGTGAAGTGAATGACACTATACCAATACGTAGTGATATACGACGGTTTGAACCTCTACAATAATATTTATACCATGCAATAGGGTGTATGAGGCTAATAATGTACGGCGGACCTACTCTCGGAATACCAGGTTTGACTTTCGGGATCACAGGATGCATGAAACTACTGACTTATCCGATCGTCTTTCAAACATGGCGGTGACGTCCTCGGACGGTTTGACCCTCGATCTTCTATTCATGCACGAAATCAGGACGAGTCTCGCTAAAATGTAAGCTACTTTGTTTCTCTAAACGACATGTTATACTCTTGATGCGTCGCGTTTGGCTATCGGCGGTTCAGGCTTTCAGTAAAACGTTTGACTTCATATCATTTGACAACGCTTTCAAACGGATTGACGCCCTACTTTCATACACCGTAAATTAAGGTGACCAATTCCAGCGGATTTAATCCCGGAATTCGTGGTATGTCTCTCGGAATCACAGGATATGTGAGGCTATTCTTCTAGTTGTTGAAATATCATAGAAGGTGATAACGGCATCTGTCGGCTTGACAAACGATCTTCTTAGTCATAATGAAATTAACGTCCCCTTCGCTGAAATGTTAACTAATCTCATCCTCTGATCATGATGTTATACTCTCGACAAGACGGGTTACCTTCTCGGAATGTATGGTATTCGGTAAAAGGAATGACTTTATACGAATTGGAAATGTTCGACTCACTGCATTAATGCTTATGCCGTGAATTAAGGTATCAATTGCAAATTCTCTTCAGCGGATTAACTCCCGGGTTACATGATTCGATTCTCAGAATCACAGGATTGGCGAAGATATTGACCTTGCCGTTCAACTTTCAAATACGGTAGTAATGTTCTCAAACGCTTCGACCATCAATATTCCAATTCATACATAAACTTAAGGTGCCGTCACTAAAATTGATAGCAATGTGGCTCTCTATCCTCGAAGTAATTCTCTTGATTCGGCGGGCTAGCATCTCGGAAGGTAAGGCTTACGGTAAGGCGCTTGACATTGTAGAAACGTGGTGCTAGCTCGATTTTAATATTCATACCGTGGATTTACGTAACCATTCGCAATACTGTTCAGTCTGTTTACTCCCGAAATACCGGGTCAGTCTCTCCGAATCAGAGGTACGGTTAAGCTATTGATTTAGACGTTCGTTTCTTACAGATGGTGGCAAATTTCTCGAGCGGTTTGACCCTCGATCTTTTAATTCACGCATGAGATTAAGGTTCACGTCACTAAAATGTATAGAAGTTCGTACCACTGAGAACGGTGTCATACTCTAGATACAGCGGAACAGTTTTTCGTAGGGTAAGGCATTCTGTAGGAAGCTCAACCTTACTGGAATAGGTAATGATCTACAACGGCTTGGCAGCCAGCTTTAATATTCAAACTGTGAATTGAGGTGTCTATTGCCAATTCTGTATAGCGCATTTACTCCTGGGATAACTGGTTTGACTTTCGGAATCACAGGGTGGGTGAAGTTACTGTCTTAGCTGTTCGATACTCAAAGAAGGTAGTAACGTTCTCGAAAGGTTTGCCACTCGATCTTTTTGTTCATACATGAAATGTAGGATCCCGTCAATAAAATATATATTAGTTTGTTTCTCTGGATACGTAGTTATACATTCGGTGCAGTGAATTGGGTCCTCTGTTGGTAAGGCATTCGGTAACGATATTGACTCTATACCAACACATAACGTTCTACAACGGTTTGATTCAGTACTTTGATATTCATACCTTGAATAACGGTGTCTATTGCCTATTCTGTTAAGCGTATTTACTCCAGGAATACCTTGTTAGACTCTCGCCATCACAGGAATGGAGAAGCTATCAATTCAGCCGTTCGACTCCCATAGAGAGTGGTAAAGTTCTCGAATAGTTTGTCCCTCGATCTTCTAACTCATACATGAAATTGAGATGCCCGCCAGTAAAATGAATACTAATTTTTTTCTCTGATCGCTAAGCAAGATACTCCTTACAGTGGGTAAGGTTCTCGAAAGGGAAGGCCTACGGCGATAGTTTGACACTATAACAATAGGTAAGGGTCTACATAGGTTCGACGACCTACTTTATTATTCACACTGTAAATTATCGTGTCCATTGGTAATACTGCACTGGGGACTGACTCCCGGAGTATATGGTCTAACCATCGGAATCACAGGATAGGTGTAGTTATTGTTTTAGCTGTGCGACTCTCGAAGTAGACAGTATCCTTCTCGGCCGATTTGACAATCGATATTCCTATTCAAACATGAAAATAAAGTGTCCGTCTGCTGAAATGTCTACTAACTTGATCACATGAAAACAAAGAAAGGAAATCGCTGCAGGGGATTGGAATCTCGGAAGGTGAAGTATTAGGTAAAGGGAATGACTTTTTCCAATTCGTAGCGATCTCAAATGCATTGACGCTCTACTCTTAAAATATTAGTGTTTAAAATATCAGATATTTAAAATATTAATCTTAAATTAGGGTGTCTATTGCCAATAGAGTATAGGGAATTTACTCCCTGAATACCTGGTTTGACTCTCGCAATCACACGACAGGGGATGCAATTGACTTGGCTGTGCGACTCTCAAAGTATGTTATAACGTTCTCGAACGGTTTGACCCTCGACCTTCTAATCCATACCTGAAATTAAGGTGATCATCTGCTCAAAATGCTACTCATTTGTTTCCCTCAAACCGATGTCATACCCATGATACATCGGGATATGTTCTCGGAGGGTAATGTATCCGGCAAGCAGTATGACTTTATACATATTGGTAACGATCTCCTGCGGCTTGACTCTGCACCTTAATACTCATACAGTGAATTAAGGAGTCTATTGCCCATACTGTTCAGCGCATTTACTCCCGCAATATATGAGTTGACTCTTCGAATCACTGGATTGGTAATGCTATTGACATAGCCATTAGTCTCTCACAGAAGGTGGGAACGTTCTCGAAATGTTTGACCCTCGAACCTTTAATACATACATGAAATTAATGTGCTCGTCCCTATAACGTATACTAGTTCGTGTCACAGAACACGGTGCTATTCTCCCGAATCGGCGTGTTAGTTTTTCGGAGGATAAGGTCTTCGGAAATGCGTTTAACATTACTGCAATTGGTAACGTTCACCAACTGTTTGACGCTGCATTTTAATATTCAAACCGTGAATTAAAGTGACTATACGCAGTACTTTTCAGGGGATTCACTCCAGGAACACCTGGTTTGAATCTCGTAGTCAAAGGATAGGGAAAGCTATTGACTTAGCCCACGGACCTTCAGACAGGGCGGTCGTAATCTCGAACGGATTGACACTCGGTCTTCTAATTCATATATGAAAATAGTGTGCCCTTCACTAAAATGTATACCAATTTGCTTTTCTGAATACGAAGTTACACTCTCGATACAGCGGGATATTTTCACGGAAGGTATGGCATTCTGTAAAACGAATGACACCATACCAATTGGTAAAGTTCTCCTAAGGTTTGACTCTCCACAAGCTTTTGAACTTATATCAATTGGTAACGTTCTCAAACGGTATGACGCTGTATATGTAAATTCAAACAGTGAATTAAGGTGTCCATTGCCAATACTGTTCAGCGACTTGACTCCCAAAGTATCTGTTTGAATATCGAAATCACAACTATTGGTGAAGCTACTGACTGAACCAATAGACTCTCAAAGGAGGAATTTACTCCCTGAATACCTGGTTCGACTCTCACAATCACAGATTGGTGAGGTTACTAACTCAGCCTTTCGACTCCCAAAAAAAGTGCTAACATTGTCGAACGGTTTGATACTCGATCGCCTGACTCATGGATGAAATTAAGCAGCCCC